>CATIWM010002214.1:0-30987 GCA_949671775.1 Mallotus repandus | reverse complement strand
TTTTTTTGAGAAAAGAAAGACGTAACTTCCAATCCTGAACAAAACACGTCTTTTAACTTTATGCCATGTTTTGTCCAATTACCAAAAGACCATTATACAAAACACCACTTAATACTTAAATTTTAACGAATTGGCATGGAGGAATTTACACCCGATAATTGTCTCTTAAGTACTACACTAATCATCACCGTGTGTACAACAATAACAATTATCAATTACTTAAATTATATGAATCAATATTAGAAATTAAAATTTCTAACACTATTTTGGTGCTTTACGCCTCTTTTCTTGGTTCTTTCATCGTTGGTGTATTGTCATTCATTGGTGTAAGTAAGACTTTACTCCACGCACAGCCGTTGTTGGACAAAAATCCAACTCCCAAAGAATGATCAGTAATTTGATACATGAGTGATGAGTCCAGCACTAGGTAAGTTGTTTTTCTATGAACATTTTTTTTAATCATTTTCGGTGGTTGAGACTAGGGCCGAGCCAAACCCTGAGCTCAATATTCGTAATAATCATGCTTGTCCAGTCCACAGCCTACATCAACGCTACGCTAATTAAACATGCCATACGCGTGTCTTCCGAACGCTTTCATCGATGATTGTGATGGAGATATATTATCGATCCATAGAAGGTGTGTCCAAATATGCACCATAAAATCTCTCATGACACATTCCCTATCCAAAGTTTTTTTTTGAACAATTATTCCCTATCCAAAGTTACATATTTTATTTATATGGTATTTGCCCAGTGTATAGAATATAACGACTTGTTGGATTATTGTTATGATTTAAGTTTTTTCTCCATTGTAAATTATTTTATTCAATTTTAAAAGATATATATTTGATATATTGATATAAAATTTTGAACTATATATCGAGTCAATCACACACTATTAACTTAATAGTAAAAAATTTTACTTTAATATATTTAACGGTTCTTTATTTTTATATATTTTATTAATCTTTTCATCTAAATTTTCAAAATGATTATTCACAAACCAACTATTTAAAAACTTGAATTATAATTTTTTTATTCAAAAAAAGAATTTTAAATTTTTTAATGTTATTTAAAATTTTCATAGCTGAAAATTCCACATTATTATTTATTGCAAAGTAAGTTTTATTATTTTGTTATAAAAAAGTTACATATACTTTTTTGAAAAAAAAATTGATATAAACAGCGAAAAATTAGTTAAATAATAATTTTTTTAACGATATTTTGATATGTAAAATTTAAATTTTATTATCATAAATTTAAAAGGGGAGAGTTGCCTCTATTATACAATCTATTATTATTTAGATCATATAATATCTCTATTAAAAAAATTAATATAAAACTTTAATTAATCTCAATAAATAAGAAATAATTTTATATACACGTGTGTTCATATATACTTATTATAAGCTGTCCAAATTTTTTGGAATGAGCCATATATGAGTAGTTCAATTTAAATTGAATTTAATTTTTTTGAAAAAAAAATTAGTAAGAACTTTTTTAATATTATTTTTCATTTCTTTTAAAATTTATTAATTAAAATTTTATAATCAATAAATATAAGGTTTTTAAACGTAATAATCAACAACAAATAATAAGATTTAACTAAATTCAAATGAATTTTAATGTTTTTAGATTTTTCAAAAAGCACGCAACAGAAGGGTTGAAATATATCTCTGAAGTTAGGTGAAAGCATAAAATCAAACTAATGACGAGGGTAGAAAGAAGGAAAAAAAAAACATATGTTCAACGCATATGTTCGATGAAACAAGCAATGGATGAAAGAAACAAATATCATATTTCAATATATATAAGATAAAAAAAAAAATTGACATTGCCAATTGAATGTGATTTTTTTAATGGGCAATTTAATGTGACTGGACAGTATTAAAACACAAACATACCACGCTCACGCGTGTATATATATATATATATATATATATATATATGAAATTACTTAGAAATTAATTAATATCATTTTTACCAACAATTGATTCATAATCGGCTAATATAAGTTGTTTTTTTTTAAGCTATGTTGACGATTCAAGTGTGATATATTAAATTAATTATTGAAAAAAATTACCGATCTTATAATTTTATTCGCATCAAAATAAATTAATTAAAATTTAATATATTTTAAATATTGATAATTTACATAAAATAAAATTAATATTATTTTAAAAAATTTTAAAACAATCAAAACAATGAAGTTTGAAAATATTTTACTAATTAAAACAATCGAAACACACAATTATTGTACACATATACAAAGTTTAAAATAGTTATTATTAATATAAATAATTCATGAATTATAATTACGGAAAACCATAAATTTTTTGCTAAAATTTGAGCCAATTATTTATTGAACTATACTTTGAAAGTTATTTTAATTTGTCCTTTCAACTTTATGAATTTTATTGATTATATTCAATTTTATTTGAAAGATATAATTATATTTTTAAAAATTATTTTTAGATCAAAATAAACTTGACACTTATTAAATTTTTTATCATCTTTTTTATAAAAAAATAAAATATAAAAGAATAATTTTAATTTTAATTTTTACCACTTTTGACATAAATTTAAAAACTATTTTTAAAATATTTTCATAAATTTTTAATTTTTTCACTAAAAAATCTTAACTTCTAACTACTTAAAATTTACTTCTTGGTTTTCATTATTAAAATTTTTTTCTAACAGGGTTAAATAAAAAAGTATGAAATGAAATTTTTTTTTTTGAGATACTAAAAATATTATCAAGAATAAAAAATATTTGATTTTTTGAGAAATATAAAAAATAAAAAATGTATTATTATTTATAGTGATATTTAAAAATACATATTTTATATTTATATTAGTTTACATAATAAATTGATTCACAATTTATAATTTTTTATTTTTTTATTACTTTTCATTGTTACATACAATTTAAAAGTTTATGTAAAAAATTAAAAATTAGATTTATTTTAAAATTCAAAAAATTAAAATTTGATAATATTTTTTTATTTTTTAAAAGAAAATTTTAAATAGTTATCAAATTTATTTTGTAAAGATCTAAAAGTAACTCTAAAAATACAATTAGATCTTTAAATAATATTGGATAGAATTAATACAATTTTATAAAATTGAAAAAATAAATTAAAATAACTTTTAAAATAGAATTCAATTGATAATTTATCAAAAGTTCATAACATATTAATTTTATTTAAAGTGTGCTTGGTTCAAATAAATTTTATAAAATTTTATGAAATTTATTTGTAAATTAAAGTGAGTATATTTAGTTTAAATAAAAATTTTATAAAGTTCAATTCTAATTCTAATATTTTAATTTTGTGAAGTTGTTTAACATTAAATCTATTTTCATTATCAATGTATTTAGTTTAAATGAATTTAAAATTTATTTATAAATAAATTGCAAATGAAATGAAATTTTTAATTTTTAATAGGAGTGAGAGTAATAATAACTTATATTTTTGCTTAAAAGGACTTAAATTTGGCGGGTAAACCCAAATGAAGTTAGGCAAAGGAACAGAATAAACATACTTAAGTTAACCAAACAAACTTAACTACCCGTCCTGAAGGCAGCGATTCGCCACGTAAGCTCAGTTCATAACAGTAATAAAAAAATCGCGTTTCGCCACGTAAACTCAGATTAAAAAAATCACGTTCCAGAAATATCAAAATTCACAAAATCCAAAACCGTACAATTCTATTGGACCACGTCGGCGGCGGAGTGTGAGAGAGAAAAAATTCAACACCATCAGCGCACATTAGCACAGTTCAATTCCATTACGGTAAATCAATCTTCTCCTCCTTCTCCTTCTCCCAAAGAATGTCAGTTTCTTCCGTGTGAAAATTCTGCTCTGTCTCTCTCTCTCACACTCAAAGCTATTAGAGAAAAAATAAAAAATAAAAAAAAAGAAACTACACAGAAACTTACATGTAAGAGCAGCTTCTATAAAGCAATTCTGTAACTGTATTTTTTTTTAAAAAAAATAGGATAAAAATCCGTTATCCGTTATTTTATTATAATTTTAAGTATATTTTTTTTTATTTCTGGTTCCTTGATTTTCTCGCAGAACTTTTCCGGGAAAATTGTTTGAGTTTTCCTATGCGAGATTGGAGCCTCGGGAAGAGTGATCTGAAAGCTTCTGTGTTTGTTTATATAGGTTGATAAATTTTATTTGTGTTTCTGATTTTTCAGTTTGATGTGTTGTTTGGTAGGTGTAGCTAAATGTGCAATCGTGAGGTAGTTTGGGAATTCATGGTTAAAGAATTGAAAGTGTTTCTAGGGTTTTGATTTCAGATTGGAGCTTGCAAGACAAGGAAGTTTAGCAAGTGGATCCTGTTTAGAATTTTTTATGCATGTATTTATCTTTTGTTTTTGATACTAAATAACAGTTATGCTTGTTTGATCTCTCTGCTGCACAGAATTATCTTTGTTAGTTTGAGCTCTTGGTGGGCATCTTCCACTTTTGAATCCAGCCATGACCTGTAGCAGTTCCATCCAATTGTCCCAAGAATTAAAGTTTACCAATTGTTGTGGATGTAGTAGCCTACGTAATGTATGTGACCATTATTATTCATGTTTTGGTGTCTCTTTTTTGATGTCTGAATGCCTGTATCTAATGCTATACTTGCGTTCTTCTTTTCTGTGTATCCGCAGATTGTCTTCGGAAAGGGAAAGAGCAGAACAAAGTCCGCTAATTTTGGTCTTTCGTCACATGGTTTGGTATGTAATTCTTAAGGATATGAAAAACTACATGTCAGTTCAGTTCTTCTATCTATAGATATTGTTAGCATTTTTTGTCTGTAGTTGAGCTTTCAGATGTCTGCTCTAAATTGTACCAAATGAAGATTATGCATGCATTTAGTTCATTCTCGTGATGTGTATGAAATTTTATGAATTATCAAAATAGTAGTCTAAAACCACACAAAATTTGGTTTTGTTTCTTCTCTAGCGACAGGATGCTCGGACTCTTCACTTTGTAAGCAGCTTTCGTGGGTGCAGAAGCCCTTTACCTTCCAGATGCAATGTTTTTGTCTGCCGATCTTTTCTAGCACCTGGTGGAGGAAATGATATTCCTGCTTTGAAATCTGCAGCTGTCGTCTTGACGAGGTAATAGTTTTGCTGTCTGTTATTTTCCCCCCTAGAGAAAAATTTTGCTACGCATATCCAAAGCAATTTGCAATTTGCAAATTTAAGTATAAAATGTTTGATATTTTTATGCCTCATATATTCTCAAGTTACAGATGAAAATATATTGCCATTGTTCAGTGACTGTTGTGATAGTTATTTTTCTAGTTACTATCCCTTTCAGTCATTGATCATTCTCCTATAACTCTAGGTTTTCTTCACATCCTAGTGATAATAACTTTGCAGATATAGATTTGAAGTCAGATGCTTAAATGCACATAGTTATCCTTCAATATGAGCTTTCTTACACATATATATGAACATACATCTTATCAATGAAGTGGGGAAATCCTCCAATTAAATAATGGTTGCAATTTCTTTTTCTCCAATTATTTTATTATTCTCTTTTACTCTTTATGGAATAGAAATGTTGACAGATTTTCTTTCTTCTATTTCAATGAATTGCATAGGTCATACAATACCCTACGTGGAAGTCCTCTTGTGCTTAAATTGATCCCAGCTGTTGGTATCATTGCTTTTGCCTCATGGGGTCTTGGTCCACTCATGCGTCTAAGCAGAATTATTTTTCTCCATGTATTCACTCTTATCATTGCTTTAAATTTCTTTTGTTATAATAGGGATTAAATTCATTCAACTTTTTACATCTCATATCACATTTTTGTTGGTGGCAATGTTTGGCAGAAATCTGATAATAATTGGAAGAAAAGTAGGACACATTCTCTTTTGACATCTTATCTTCAACCGTTGCTGCTATGGACTGGATCAATACTCATCTGCAGGTATTTTGAGGAATTTGAGTTAAAACTTCAAAGACATACAACTTTATCCTATCAATTACTGCTAAATAAGACCTGCATGTTTCAGAGCATTCGATCCTGTAGTTCTACAGTCAGAAGTGAGCCAGGCTGTGAAGCAAAGACTTCTGAATTTTGTACGCGCATTGTCAACTGTGCTGGCATTTGCTTACTGTTTATCGAGGTTTGTGTGCTTGCCACTGCATTATGTCTTTGCATGCTCTTATGTTACCTTGTTTCTATTTAGATTTTGTTTGGTCAATCACTTGGCTGTGATTAAAGGGTTGGCTTCTCTCTCTCTCCCTTTCTTTTTTTTTTCTGACATAATCAAATGCATTTAAGCTGTAAGATTCAATGACTTTATTGCCCTGTTTTAGTAATTGTGACCAGCATTTTTGTGTAAGCCTCTTGATCAATCAGGAAGCATGCACTTGCTACTTTTGGAGCCTCATGTTTGTATGCAGTTCCTTAATCCTTAATCACTTAGTATGCATTTTGCTTGGCTGTGGATACCTCTTTATTCATTATTTTTATTTTTCAATATTTTATTTTTTATTTTTTTATTATGCCTCAAACTTTCTTTTGTTGGCATAAGTCTATATTGCTTTAAAGGCTCAGTGCCCTCTTGAATTCTGAGATTGTAGACTTTCTTTGGATGTTTATTATATCATATTTCGGCTTTCATATTTTTTTTTTTATATTGATGATGCTATCTTTTGAATGCTTTTTTTCTTTTATTATATTTGGGGCTTGATTTTAATTTTTATTATGTTGATGATGTTCTTCACAGCTTGCTTCAACAGGCACAAAAGTTCGTTACAGAGACGAATGACTCAAATGATGCAAGAAATGTATATTTCTGTGATTTCTATAGTTGTGTCTTTTTTTTTTTCAAGTGTATTACTAATGCTGCTATACCTGTGTTGAAAAGTTGAACTTAAACAAATAAATCCTGTATAGTGCATAGTGTAGCACTATATCAAGCAGCTTTTATCCATGAGTTCTTTCTTTCTCTGGCAGATGGGATATAGTTTCGCTGGAAAAGCCATTTATAGTGCAGTTTGGATTGCTGCTGTATCATTGTTTATGGAATTACTGGGTTTCTCTACCCAAAAGTGGCTCACAGCTGGGGGTCTTGGTACAGTATTGCTCACGCTTGCTGGTCGTGAGGTAAACATCCTGGTTTTGTTTAGTGTTGCACTGCAGTTTTCATGTTTACCAGTTCTTCTTCATACCCACTTCTTGTAGGTTATCCACATCCACCTGCCTGTCTTACCCTTGCACATATTCTTCATTTCTTTGCACATATTCTTACCCTTGAGTGATTATTCATTTACTTGGTGCTTTTGTGAGTTGCAGATATTTACCAACTTTCTTTCAAGTATAATGATCCATGCAACACGGCCCTTTGTTTTGAATGAATGGATTCAGACAAAGATTGAAGGTTATGAAGTTTCTGGCACTGTTGAGGTTTGTCTTTTTGCTTGTTCACTAATACCTCATCAAAAACAGAAACAGCCAATATATCTTGTCAAACAAGAATACATCATGTGCATTCTCTTCCTTCTGCTGCCTCTACTTAAAGTGAATTGTGAGTCATAGACTTGGTGCTTTCTCTGAAACATGCATAAAACAAAATTGCTTGAATGTCTTGTGGTTTTTTCTAATTGATATCTCGTCTTGTTCCAGCATGTGGGTTGGTGGTCGCCAACAGTCATAAGAGGCGATGATCGTGAAGCAGTTCATATTCCAAACCATAAATTCACGATGAATATTGTCAGAAATCTTAGCCAGAAGACTCATTGGCGCATTAAGACCCATCTCGCCATCAGCCACTTGGATGTCCACAAAATTAATGTGAGAATCAGTCTCATCACCTGCTTGTTAAGAAAAGTTCTTGCATTCTAGGATTCCTTTTCATATTAGAGCAGAATTTGAGCTTTTCTTCTTCTATGTGCAGATCATTGTTGCTGATATGCGCAAAGTTTTGGCCAAAAGTCCTCAAGTGGAGCAGCAAAAGTTGCACAGAAGGGTTTTCTTAGATAATATTGACCCTGAGAATCAGGCTCTCATGGTAAGTCTTAAGTTGCCTTATCTTCTTTACCTTTTGAAAAAGATCATCATGTGTGTTTTAGAACTAAAGCTAAAGAACCCTTGACCACAATCAGCTGAAGACATCTATTGGATTTGCTTTTACAACCATCTGAGTCTCTAACTAGATTTTAGTATCTGCAAACACAGCTAGCATTTTCATTTTAAAGGCATCTGGTCAAAGAATTAGAAAAGAAAGTGTAGCATTTTGAGTGCATATTTGTAATCTGGTCTGATTAAGAATTTGATGATTTCTTATTCTTCAATGTATCTATGGCTGTTGGCTTGTGTTGCAGATATTGGTTTCATGCTTTGTGAAAACCTCACGTTTTGAAGAGTATTTATGTGTAAAGGTAAGAGTATGCTCGATGTGATTACTTTAATAGTTAGAATACTATACTGCAGAGAATTGAATGTATATATTCCTATGGTTATTTTTTCTCTTTTCTGGGTTAATAAGGTCTTGATTTGGCGTCCATAAATAGTTTATATAGAAGCTTTTAGTTCTTGGCAGACAACTGGGGAGTAACAGTTATTAGAAGTGAATCAATTTTTTTTTTTTTTTTTGCTGAAATTTTGGATATCATAGTCTCATTCATCTGGCTGTTATTATGGAGATTCCTACATTCATTTTCTCTATCATGTACTAAATTTTGGCTGAATTTGTATTAACATATCTGACAGGAAGCAGTACTTTTGGATCTTCTAAGAGTTATAAGCCATCATCGTGCCCGGCTGGCCACACCCATTCGCACTGTTCAGAAAATATACAGTGAGGCTGATTTGGACAATGTACCATTTGCGGATACTATTTTTTCTCGTTCCAGACCAGCTGCTAACCGTCCATTTATGCTGATTGAACCGTCTTATAAAATTAATGGTGAGGATAGAACTAAAGCTTCAACACAATCAGTACGTACTAATGAGGAAAAAGATGGCAAGGTTGAAGCAGAGGCAACGTCCGAGTCCATAGCAGATACCAAGGCTGGATCAGTTCCAACTACCGAGTCAAAAAGGGTTAAGGTCTCAGCAACAACTAGCTCCGACACCAACATGATTTTTAAGGGTTCAGCAACCCCAGCATCTGAATCCCAACTTGCCGAGTTGGAGCATGATGATTCAGTGCAAAAAACTTCCGAAACACAAGAACCTAGTGGAAGCATGGAGGAGAAGATAGGGCTAAATTCTAAACCTGAAGAATATTTAGTCGCTGAATCTAATAGAAGTGATATTCCTTCAGGTAATACACAGGCTCAACAGGATGTAGAGAGGTCCACCACATCATCGCCTGTATCCAGACGTCCCTTGGAGGAGAACATTGTTCTGGGTGTTGCTCTGGAAGGTTCAAAACGAACACTTCCAATCGAAGATGAAATGGATCCATCTTCTTCTCTCTCAGAGTCCAAGAAATTGGCTGCCAGCCGGAATGGAGGTGGGTCCCATTCTGCTGGAAAGGATAGGAAAGATGGTCAGATGCCCACATCACAAGTTGATTGATCAGCTTCTTGGCTGAAAATTCTTGGTGTTTTACATGCCACTTAGCCATTGGACTTATGTAGGATGGCGACGGCTGTGTTTTTGAAGTTGTCGCTACGCAGTTCAGACGTTATCACTTATTGCCTTTGTAAATAACTGTTAAATTAGGAAGGGCTAATCTGACCTAGGCCTCTTGGTATGGGTGGCAAGCCTTCTGCCTAGGAAGACACTGGTGACAGTTCGAACCTGTCGGCCCCTCTTCCCCAACTAAAAAAAAAGGAAGGGAAGGGCTAATATGGAGAAAAAAAAGAAAAAAGAAAAAGGCAAATACAGTGGAGCCTATTTAACTGAAGCTTTTATTAATGTGTTCAGATAGAAAGTGATCCATTTATCAAATATTATTTCCAAGTGTTACAATGACTGTTGCAGACAAAATCATTGGTAGGTGTTTTTAATTGGTTAGTGTCAGATGTACATCAGATAAGAAACAGGGTTGCCTCACTTTATCTTGTCTTGAGAAACTGATGTTGAATCTAATCCCCTGCTCTAGCTATTACTGCTACTCTTAAAGCTGTATTGATTCGACTTCCAAAATCTCCATGGCTCGACATCCATTATTATGTAGTCATTTTCGCGTGCTTTCACAACCAAGTCCACCACGCCGTCAGTTGCTTGCGGTGAATTATCATGAGGTAAAATCGTAGAACAAAAATGGTCGAGTAAAACAAATGGTATACTTGGATATATACAAGTCAAACAATAGTACTACTTGCGAAGAAATGTGCAAAAATTGAAGGTTCTCACTTGTGCTCCGTTCCAATTATTATTGACACATACAATCAGGAACAGGATATGTATAAATTGATTGCTTCTCCTTTCTCAGTCTAATTTGTCCTTGTCTATTTTTATGGCCCTTGATCACTGCAAGCTCAAATTCTGGCCATTCCATGCTCTTATTCAGGAAAAGCGGGCCGAGCAGTACCATGTTTGGTCTTATGGTCTTCATGTTCAGATAAGCTCTATGTCCCACCTGCCATTGAAGTAGCAATGTATATCATACGCTGCACGCAGTTCAAATATGCATGGATAGCTTACAATCCTCCGTCACAAATAGCACACCAGAAACTTGTGACCTTTGGATTCAACCTATGGTGAAAAAAATTGTCCCACAACCTTATGAAAAAAACACTCTTCAAAGCCAAATTAAGATAGATTTTTCTTTACCAAAGCATTGTGCATGTTTCCTGGAGAGGCAGATATAAATATGTTGCTATGCAGGCTCACATAATAGTCAACTGCAGCCAACAAAGAAGCCTTGCCTTCAACTTCAGCCAGTTCCTCTGCGGAGACCAGGCTCTTCTTGTCTACCATTAAGGGAAATAATTGCTTCAAGGTAGAGATCCTTGCTTCTCCACCATAGACCTGAAGAGAATTTCAAGTTTCACATTCTCATAGACATAGGAAACAAAAGATTGCATAGAACTTTTCTTTTTGCATTTTTTTTTTCTGAATGAGAAGGTACAAGACTAACCTTGTGTGAAGCAAGATAGAGACGTGTATTATTGCTGAAACCTAAAGCTGCTAGCAGTAATCCAATCTCTTCAGGAGTCAATGGACAACGGCCCTGACCTCTCAACTCCTCATCAGTAAATTGTGAGTTAGAAACTCTTCCCTGCCAAAGCACTTGGCGGTATTTAGCCAGAGCAAGCCGTTCACCTTTACCCCCATCAAAATCACAGGATGAATGAGCTGCCATATCCTGCCAGGTTTCAGGTTACAGTAAGAGAAAGATGCACAAAATATTAATGCTGAAAAGAAATTTGAGTGATTAATCAATATTTAATAGTGAAAAAACCAAGGACAATGATCAAGTACAATATCTATAGCAACATATTGCTTGCTGCTAGACCTGGAAAAAACATGTCTGTTTTCAGTAAAGACCCATCTGATTTATTCACAGCATTCCAAGGTTATTGGTTTGTTTATTTCAAAAACTGAAGAGAAAGTTCATTCAATCATTCTTTCAAAGTAAAAAAGCAATTAAATATAATGTTAGCAAAGTCCAAAATCTCAAAGAGGTTGTATATGTCAAACACAAAATTCTTGCCTATCATCTACATAGGTTGAGGATCATACTTTATCAAAGCGAAGATGCAACACAACATACTTTCCAGATCCCACTTTTCTAGCATCACCTCTTCCCTCATTCAGGTCAGCCCCTGAGGCACTCGGAGAGCGGAGACGGCTAACAAGTGCATCTCCTAACAACTTTATATGAGGAACAAAATTTAATGCTTCAAAATTGACTTTACACTTTAGGTGCTGGATGCTTGTAGGTAATTTGTCAAAAGCCAAACGGTGAGAGAATGGGGCAATAGCGGCAATTCCATAACTGCAACAACCAAACTTAATTCAAAAGTCAATGTCCTGCCAATCTATCAAATAATTCTTTACAAGCAATTGCTTTATCAATAGACAATAACAGTTTTTAATGAAAATTATGCATCATCAAGCAGATGTCTCAAACAAATTAAGGCCGAAAATGTAACAAAAACATCTGAAAAAAACAAATGGTACCGGCACAAATTCTACAAAATCAATAACCATTGAAGTCTTGAAATTAGAGCAATGTGATACGATATGATAGAAAGAATGGTTCACTTTGGACCATAAAAAAAAATTAAGTATTTATTAAGCATCTCCAAACCAACAAAAGAATCATGAGCCTAACTGCAATGTTTTCCATTTTCTCCATAAATATATTGAGGAAAGGTGCACATATATAAGACTTCATCTTTCCATAGCCCAAAATGCGGAGGCCTTTGGGACATCCATTAATAAATTTGCAGTGGATGGGATATGATCAATGAATTTCCAAGGCAATGTCAAGAAGAGCTATAGCATTATGAGCAATGTATACATAAGTAAACAACAAGAAAGAGGAAAAAAGAGAAGAGAGAAATGAAACTGCAATTCTCAAGGATATATTGATTCAACAAACGTAACCAAATAATCAAGTCAACAAGTCACATAGAATGGTATACTCTGAAACTCCAATGAGTTAATTGTAGTTCTCAATAAAACAATACTCATCAGAAGTTTACTGACCGCTGTAATACGGGCAAAACATTTTCCAGATACCAGTCAGCTGAAGCATGGAGAGGTGCAGTCTTGATTCTTGTAGCTCGTATGCCTGTGGCATAATACTCACGTGTGCTCCAAGAGTACTGCATGGGAGGCTCTTTAACAATAGAAATGTCATGACGCAAGACATCAATAAAGTGATCCACATCAAATATATCCATAAATGAACTGCAGAAAATGAACCATGTCAAATATATTCACGAATGAAATGCATAAGGCGAGACATTAATGAACTGGAGAAACAGATGTAGTTTGCAATTTTTAATGAGGTCTTTTTATACCAGACAAGAAAAAACAACATGAAACATGCTCACAAAGGCAAGATATTCATAAATTAACAAATTACCTTGAATCTTGCCAGACAGGATTTACTTCAAAATGTGGGATCACAAGAGTAGCATTGAGCATTTTAGCAACAGCAACAGCATCACATATCTTGAAAAAAACAGAAACAAGCAACAATCACTCGGGTGCAAACATTACAACAACAGAAATTGAAAATTTAAAAAACATGTCTTGGTAATTTAGTTACTTACTCCCATTCTTTGCTGGTTCAATCCACCATCAAGAAAAACTTGAATGTACCCTTGAGATTTTGGAGGTAATGCTTTCAAAATATAATGCAACTGTAAGAAATTATAATGATACCAAAAAAAAAAAAAGATGTCAACTTTACTTCATCAGTTAGAATACAAACACTTACAAGGTTTAAGCTTGGGTTCAGTACAAGGTTTCCATCCTTGGTATGGCAAAGGAGACCAAAGATCAGACTGTTCTCCACTTAGCTAAACAAAACAAAGACAAAATCTTTTTGAGATAAAAAACAACGGAGAAATTTAAACAGAACTTTAAAAGAAAAAGAACGTACTTACAGAATGGCGATTTAAAGCAGCTTTTAGAAGAGGTAAATGTGTAGGTTTTGGAGCATTCCATTCCTTCAAAAAAGAAAAGAAAAAAAAAAAAAACAACATACAAACCCAATTTAGAATCGAATTGAATTTTCTTCAAATCTTTAGACATTGGAAACAAAAAAAAAAAAGCGAGAGAGAATGAATCGTACAGAGAAGAGAGAAGGAGAGGCTCTGCCCAATGGACGGAAGAGATTGGGGAAGAAAATGGGAAGAAGAATTAGGAGAAGGCCACCGATCGCCGTTCTCTGAGAGTGGTACTGCTCACTGTATAACAATTTCTTCAGCTTCATTTTCATTTTCAATTTCTTGCTCTCCATATCTGATCAATAACTTAACCCGAACTTAACTAACGAACTCAGCTGCGATAAATGAGTATTATTAATATATATTTTAAAAATTTTTCTAATTAATTCAACATATTATTGTAAAAATAAATGTGCATTATTAATATTTTTTTACTAAAAATATTTATCTTTCTTTTCGTTTTACGGTTAAAATTATAAAATTTTGTAAAAATATAAATTTATTATGCTGGCGATAGTTATAGGCCAAAGATACAAATTGGACCCTTAATTTTGGCTCAAAGACTGAATTGGATCTTTATGGTTTTTTTTTTCTATCTGGAACTTTATGTGTCCATTTTGGTCCAAATAAAACCTTACACAGACAGTAGTGCAAAGAGACGTTAAGTTTGACTTAACTGGACATGTGGGTCTGAAAAATACCTTTGGAGAAGAGAGGGGGGATAAAAATCAAAACTTAAAATCAAATAAATAAGAATTGAAAGAATGTTGAGAAAGAAGAATGATGAACACAATAATTTAAGGAGTTCAGATTCAACAACAATTCTACGTCTCTATCTAACTTATCCTCAAGTTAGGATTTTTAATCACCCACAATCTTATTCACAAGATTAAGATTACTTATGAGTTTTAGGCTCACTCTTACAACCTTACCAACTAGAGTTTTTAGGCTCACTCTAAAACCAATTCCTAAGTGTTTTAATGGCTCAACACTTAAATCAATTCCTTCAGAATAAAATCTCACCTCCTGTTTTCTCAAACCCAAAAATTATAAGAACAAAAATATCTATTCTAACACTCACCAATTCTCACAAGAGTTATACAAATATGAAAAATTGTTTAAGAGAGAATTTGAGAGCTTAATTGAATGCTTAAGAGAGAATTTAAATAATCAAGTGTCTTAAACCTTCAATTGAACTTTAAGGGTTGTTTATATACAAAAATAACTCAAATTATAGTTGTTAGAGGTATTGATTGTGTCTTTAATGTCTCTTGTTGAATTTTGAATCATTTTGGACTTTTTACAACTGAAATGCCGCTCACGATCGTGAAGATCAAGCCTTGGCCCGTGAGCGTCAATTTGAGGACCGTTGCATTCAAAAATATCCATTGAATGCTGTTAGGACTGCCCCTCACAAGCTGCTCACAATCGTGAGCGGCTTAAAATTTGCACTCTCTTGGTTACTGTCAGGATTACCGCTTACGAGCTAAATAGTGCCAGTGAGCAGCACTACAGAGCGGCGTAGACCCTTGGCTCTATTTTGCTCTTATCAAACTTCTGCTTATGATTAGCTCATGAGGAGACACTTGTAAGTCCAAAAATATGCGTTTTGACTTCTATTTGCTCCTGATGGTTTAGGTATATTTTTGGGATAATATACTTCATCGAAATACAATATAAAGACAGTATTTTATATTTTCAAACTTGAAAGATTAATCTTGATGAATAATTAAGTTCCTACACACTTGAATGAAATCATTAGAAACTTAAATTGATTGTCAAAGATCAAAATCAGGAGTTTGATCATGTAAATGGTCAACAGGGTCCCATTCTCCTTCTCTCTCTTATACAATCTAAGGAAAAAAACTGTCTTTTTCACTAACAAATGTGATTAAAAAAACAAATGAAACAATTAAAAGAGTTAATTATTATAAGCACTCAAGATACCTTTCTCAAGAAAGTATATCAGTTTTTTTTATCTCAATTACGTAGTGTTCCTGGGGTTGTTACATTTTCAAATTGATGTTCTTGCTTCTGATGCTGTTCTTGTTGTTTTATTTCATCGATTAATGTAGATTCTTATTTTTGTTCCTCTCGTTGTTGTTGTTGTTGTTATTTTATTCTTTCTTGTTGATCTTCTTCTGATACCTCATTTTGAGATTCTTGAGAAGTATTCTGAATTCCAGCATCTTCTTATCGTTGTTGTTAATGTTGCTCTTCATATGATTTCTTACTTTCAGATTCCTAGTTATTTTCTATACTTTGAGTTTCTTGTTGCTGCTGCTGTTATTGTTGTTCTTGACCATCATTTAATTCATATCTTTCAGAATCCAACAAACTTTTATTGCTCTCAAAATTTCCTTGTTCTAGTTGTTGATTATGAAATTTCTGTGGATTTTAACCATTTTCAGGTGTTGTGCTTTACTCTTGACTAACATTGCTTACCTCAAGTCTTGTTTAATCAGATTCAAAATTTTCTTGGCTAGTTTATTTGATCAAATTCATTGAAGTCACCCTAAAACACCACATGCTTTAGCTCCATTCTTTTCAGCAACGCAAAGGGTATGAGAAATGGACTTTGTATGAGAAAGAAACCCACAAATCTAAAGAGAAACCTACACTAAAAGCTCACATCTTTTCTTTATTTTGTTGTTTGATAATAGCTCCAAGTGGGTTAGTGATAGAACCAACAGTATTACCAAAACAACCAGAAGCCTTTCAATGGCTTAAAAGCCTACCATTACACCAGAGTACCATCCTACTCTAGCTGAATTCCAAGATCCAATTGCCTACATTTTTAAAATTGAAAAAGAAGCTTCCAAGTATGGTATTTGCAAAATCATCCTTCCAGTTCTTGCTGCTTCGAAAAAGGCTACAATTGTTAACCTTAACAGGTCTCTTGCTGCTTGTTCTCCCTCCAAGTCATCACCCATATTTAAGGCTAAGCAAAACCCAACCGTGCCCGAATTTTTGATCCGAATCAACCTAAAATTTGGGCACGGTTCGGTTTCTAAAAATGTGGATAAGTAGGGTCGGTTGCTGGTGTAAGGGTTTTCGGTTATCGGGTTGGGGTTGAGAAATACTCAACTGAACCGACCAAATTTTCAATATTTATTATAATATACACACACACACCATTTGAGGAAGGAGTGTGGGATTATAATTGAAAAAACCTTACCCTTTCCTCTCATTTCCCTTCTCTCTTCAGACACGCCTCCACCTCTTCATTCCTCTCCTCTGTCTTCTTTATCTCCTCTCTAACCGTAACCCTAATCCCTAACCCTAAATCGTTGCTTATCTACAGATTACACTCACTCTTGACTCTTATCTAGCAAACTAAATTGAAGCCTAACGCTTAATCACTCACTTATCTCGGTTAATCGGCTCTCTATGTAATCGATTTGATTCATTTCAGTGATTCAGTCTCTTTACTTTAAGCTCTCCCCTTTTTTAGAACACGAACACATTAGATCATTCATTTCATATTTGTTTGTGTTGGTAATTTTTGTGTTCTTCTTCTATTCAGTTGATGATTTCCTGTGTTCTTTAGGTGGAAGCTTAAACAATCTTCTTATTTACATTTGAAATTGATCTACGTTATAGATCTGTTTCAATTTTTTGGTTCTGGTTGTGTACATGCAAAAAAATTAATTATTTTTATAGATCTGATGTTTAAAAATGTTTATTTGGTTATTTTTTATTTGTTTAATTTTTTTTATAGATCTAATGTTTTAAAAGGTTAATTTGGTTTGTTTTTAGTATTTGTTTAAATTTTTTGGTGTTTATAGATATGATATTTAAAAATAATTAATTTTTTTGTTTGTAGATATGATATTTAAAAACATTTATTTGGTGTTTATTTTTAGTATTTGTTTAATTTTTTTTTATTCATATGATGATTAAAAAGAGTTATTTGGTAAATTTTTTTGTAAAAGTTTAAATTTTTTTGATTTGTGATTTGATTTTATCAATTAATAATTTGTTTATATTTTTGTATGTATTTCATATTTTATTAAATTTAATGTTTAGTCTGGATTTAAAAAAAATCCATGCATGCATGTAAACAAATTTGTATTTTGTTATTTTAGTTTTATTAAAAAGATCTGGGTAAAATCAAAGTCTGATCTATGGTTATTACCTTATTAGGTATGAAGTTCATCGATCTGTAGCTGAACGATTTTTTCTGTGTCTTATATGTGATTCTGGGTGTTTTTAAAGATTACATGTTCATGATTATGCCTATTGTTTATTTGGTTCATTGACTTCATGTTCATGTTTTGATATGTGATCCTATGTGTAGTGTTGATGTCACGGTCTCTATAGAGATATATCTGGATTTTAAATGGGTGGAAGCTTAAAGCTTTAAGTTATAACAATGAAAAGGGTGGAAGCTTAAAGTTTATACTTGAAGCTATTAAGTTATAACTTAAAAGGAAAGGGTGGAAGCAGAGTAAAGCCTGCTCATTTATATCTGTTGGACAGTTGACCTACATAGACCTTTGAAAAATTAAGGTAAAAATGCTACTAATCTGATTACTTTGTTATGTTCTGGAATTTTTCCGATTAAAAGTTAATTCTTGATATTCTGTGTGGAACTAATACATTATATTTGTGGTTGTTATTGGTTGTTAATGTAATAGATGGAAGCTACCAGTGGCAGTAATAATGCCACAAGTGTCCCTGATGGTGATCCTGCTCCTGCCTAGGCTAATTAGGTGGAAACAACTCCCGGATCAACTGTCCAGCAGGAGCAACCAATTGTTGCTAAAAAGAAACGTAAAGAGACTAAACGTAAATCTGCTGCATGGTAGTTTTTTGAGCCAGTACGAGATAAGAATGCTGTAGTGATTAAGGGTGAATGCCTGTACTATGCTTCTACTTATCATGCTCATTCAAAATTCCATGACACGTCTTCTTTAAAAAATCGTCTTGCATTGCATGAAAGTACCACAAAATGCTATTTATAGGCAGGCTATTTTAACACTGAATCCTGCTAGTAAAGGGGTGGAAGCACAAGATGCCACCTAATCTGCTGTCATAGGCACATGGAAATATGATTCTGATTCAATTAGAATTGCACTTAGCCAGATGATTATTGTTGATGAACTTGCTTTCAAATTTGTTGAAGGTCCTGGTTTTAAAAATTTCATGCATGTTGCATGTCCTAGATTTAAGATACCATCTAGGTGGACTGTATCCCGAGATTGTTATGATATGTTTGTGTTTAAGAGGGATAAGCTAAAAACCTTTATTAAATCAAATTGTCAAAAGAATCAGTATAACTATTGATTTTTGGACATCAATGCAAAGAATCAACTACATGTGTGTGACTGCTCATTTTGTAGATAATGGGTGGAATTTTTATAGGAAAATCATTTCTTTTGTCCCTGTAACATCGCATAAGGGTGAATATATAGCAAAAGCCTTAGAAACTTGTTTGATTGATTGGGGTTTGAAATCAGTCTTTTCAATTACTATGGATAATACATTAAGTAATGGCACTGCTATTAGGTTTTTGAAAAAAAAAATTGCTTAGTTGGGGTGCATCTAGTGTTAGGATGAAGTTTTGCATATAAGATGCATAACACATATTTTGAATTTGATTGTTAATGATGGCTTAAAAGAGCCTAGTCTTAGTTTAAGGAAAGTGAGAGAGGTAGTGAGATACATTAGGAATTCCCTTACTAGGTTGAAGAAATTTAGGGATCTAGCATATTTGGTTGGTATTAAATGCAAAAACTCTTTGACTCTTGATGTGCCCACAAGGTGGAATTCATCCTACACTATGTTGAAGATAGCTTATTTATATGAAAAAGCTTTTGAAAGTTATGAGTAAAGTGAAAGCTCTTTTAGAGCTGAGTTGGGTTAGGATATACCTTACTATCTAGACTAGGGGCATGTCTCACAGCTTATGAAGATGTTGGAAATATTTTATGACATTACTGTGAGGATTTCAGGTTTAAAGTATGTCACTACCAATTCATTTGTTTAAAAGATCTCTAATTTGACTGTTCTATTGACTGATATGCAGTCTAACTTTGACTAATCTATTAAGTATATAGGCTTGAACATGAAACAAAAATTTGATAAATATTGGGGGGATCCTAAAAAGGTTAATTCTGTTATTTTTATTGCTACTGTATTGGACCCTCGATTTAAGATTGAGTTTATTCAGTTCTCAATAAATCAAATGTATGGTGAAAGGGTGGGAAGCATAATGTTTACCAATGTAAAATATGATCTGGCTGCTCTATTTGATGATTATGTGAGCTTGTATAGCTCTTCTTTTGCTTTTGATACATGTGCAAGTCAGTCAAGCCAACTTGATGCACTACCTATAAGTCAAGCTACTGCTAAAACACTTTCATTGACAAAAGAAAGATTTAAGAAGCACAAGCAAGAATCTGGAATGGGTGGAGGTAAAAAAATAAATCTTGATATCTATTTGGCTGAGGCAGTGGTGTAGGATGAAGATCTATTTAATATCCTCTGTTGGTGGAAGCTTAACTCAGAGAGGTTTCCAATACTCTTTCATATGGCCAGGGATATTCTTGCAGTTCCTGTTTTCATTATGGCATCTGAGTCTGCCTTCAGCACTAGTGGGCATATCCTTGATGCTTTTAGGAGTTCATTAACTCCAAAAATAGTTGAGGCTCTCATATGCACACAGAACTGACTTAAATTGGAAAATTAGCCAGTCTCAGTTGAGGAAAATGTTGAAGAATTAGAGACATTTGAGAGAGGTACTTCTATTTCTTTTCCTTTCTTTACTTTCCTTAATTTATTTTTAATACTATACAATGCTTGTTGAATCTAATTTTCTATTTTTTCTTTTACATAATTGGAACAAGTGGCCAGTGGCTCTTCATTAGCAAATGCTCAGTAAAATAACTATCTACTTTAATATTCATTCATTCTTTGCTGCCTAATTGATATTATACTGCTGCCTGCTTGATTCATTTATGACTCTTTCAAATTGTTGCCTGCTACTTCTGCTTTATTGATCTGTTTCAATTTTCTACTTGCTTGACTATATGGATCAATATCTACTTACATGTGACCAACCTAACGTGCCTTTTTGGGTGCCTGTGTTGTTGTTGCAGTAAGTTAAGAGGTAATGATAATGCTTCCACCATAATATGTTAAGACTTGACAAAATGCTTACTTAAGTTTCTTTGGTGGCTTTTTTTTTCATATAGCTGCTAGAAATGTGGCCGCATTCTTGATGTGATTTAACTTTGATATCCTAAGCCTCTTAGTTGATTCTTATGTTTGTTGGCAATGATAATGCTTCCACCTTATGACATTCTGACTTGGTATTAGAATACTTGCTTTATTTCTTAGGTGGCCACTGACAGTATAGTATTTTTTGAACTATCTATTGCTGCTACCAGAAATTTGGTTGTATTCTAATTCATGATCTGAAAAACATAAGCATCCTGAGCCTTTTGTTATTATACTTAGTTTCTTTTTAATATCTTCATTCTTTTGTACTTTGGTTATACTTATAATATGTCTCTTATCTTACTTATTTGTGCAGGTAAATATTGTGTTGCTATAACTTCTTTTTTTGTACATGCTGCAGTCAGTACTTTTGAAACTTTTAGTGGAAAGCTTTTGAGCCAACTGCCAAGATCTGTCTGTTGAATATATTTTTTTGTTTATGTGCAGACAGTAATGAATATTTTTTGAATAGGCCGTTGATATTTATTTTGGAAATATGTTAGGTTTTAGAAAGGTAGAAAATATTCAATGCAAATTGGCAAGTTTTAGAAAGGTATACAATATTCAATGCAAATTGGCCTTATATGTAATGAAAACAATATATAAAGTGGGCTTGTATCCATTATTATTTAGTGAAAATGTTTTATATTCATATTTTTTTACTTGTAAAATTCGTAGGTCCAGAGACCCAATTCATCCGAGCCCAATCTGATGAACCAAACCGATTTAATTGAAATTATCAGTTACCGATCTTTTTAATTTATTAGTTACCATCGCTTCGGTTCGACTTATATATTTGTGATCCAATAACCGATCAGTTTATCAATTCACGTAACTCAATCCGACCGACCCGACCGAGACTCTCCCCTAATTGTATGTTGGTATGTTTCATTATGCACTCTCTCTACATTCCACCAAATCATTCATGGGAAATGTTAGATGTGACAAGCATGATGTAAATAATACCCGATAATTACCATTGGACCTGTTATATTTTGGTGAATCCAACCAAAAGTTTAGAAGGATAAAAGTATATTTTAGTTCTCTATATTTTATTTTTCTCCTTCCACTGCATGTCACGTCATGAGACATACATCAATGCACATCATTCGTTTTATCTTTCAATCTATGATGAATTAGCAATCAGGCTAACTATTATAACAAAAAAAATTTTCTTCAGAGGCACTGAAGGAGCCCATATAATATTTATAATGATTAAAAAGCCTTGAAAGTTGCAAAAGGAATTTTTAAGAGCCCATAAACAGCTACGAGGGCCATTGATAACCTACACCAATGCATTTGATCTTTTTACCGCTGTTTGCAAACATGGTCGAGTGTGGATTGAGAAACTAAGCACTGAGGCGCACACTGTTTACTGGTTTCTTGCACAAACCAATGCCTGGTAATTTAAGTCAATGGAACTGAAAACTGAACTGAATTAGACGGTTCGATTTGGTTTTTGGTTAAGTAAATTTGCAAAAAATGAAAAAATAAAGAAAAATTAGGCTGGAAGGTCTGAATCCATGACCTCTTAAAATAAAATAGAGGCATGTATTTTTATAGAACATTTGAATATTACATATACATATATATTAAAAAACTTCGACTTATTCAATTTAAATTGAATATTTTCAGTTTTGAAAAATACAAATCAAACTTAACCAAAATTGTCAGTTTTTGGTTTGATTTCCAATCCAGTTTGGCTCTTGCTCATGCTTATATACGAAGAAACAAGTTCTACCAAAGTTTTACTTCTTATGGAGTCGTTCAACTTGAACTTTGAAATAACTGAATTTATATGACTATCAGATACCGGGTATCGTCCGATCAGATGAAAAAGAAAAGAAAAATATATTTCTTGCACTATGAAAAGTGGAAGAATACTCCTCTATACAGCCAACCTTTCTACCTCTTGATACTAAATCTATGAATATGATTATACCATGAGATAAGAAGCTGGCAAACAAATCTTCTAGCACCCTCTGCACTCAATTATAAAATTTCTGGTATCATTTATACATAAGGCATGCACTCGATGGTTAAGTTACTAATCCAATGATTACAGCTATAGATTTTGATACATTGATGCCCATAAAACAATAATTTTAAAGGTACAAAAAACATGAAATTTGACAAGAGAACAGTTATAAGAGGCTAGAAAAATAAAGTGAATCAATGATAAATTAAAGGGAAAAAGAGGGAACTGTCTACCCCCATCTCAATTCAACTCTACATTTGTACATTTATTCAATGAAGACATGGTCATTTATTCAAAACGAACAATATCATTATATATTGCCTTTTCTTTTGTTTTTTTTTGAAAATTTTGCACAAAATCAGTTGTATACAACAAACTCTCAGAGCAAACTTTACACCCTTTCAAAGCATGCATTCCAAACTGTACATTAAACAGACTTGTACAAAAAATTTTTTTTTTAAACCAAAAAAAAAAAAAGACCTAACTATCACCAAATGTATAAAACTTTTATCACCTCCCTATCACATTCTGAAACTGCAGCTCTCTACTCTTTCTGCAGGTTACGAAAATAGAAACAAAATAATTTTGCACAAGAAAAAAATGACTATCATGATCAGAATTTGGTCCCTTATGGTGATTGTGCTACAATTCTTGTTGGAACTAGGATCTAAATCTAAAGACAAGCACTTGAGCTCTATAGAGAAAGAAGGCTTTTTTCCTTTGAGGTGTGGCTCACAGACTAATTCACCACAGACACACTTGAAATCCCCCATGCTCCATTCCTGTATTAAAGGTGACAAAAATATTTACCATTTGCACATTTAACATGTATAAGTTATATACATATTATGCTATACAAGATTCATGAACCCCTTTTTGCAACTTTCAGGCTCTTAATTGGAATTGGAGCCATGGTTTTAAATATCATTAGCGCATCAGCCAATACCATGCATAGGTAACAGATTTTTTTTTCTCCTGATTTATTATTTAGCAACATGTTACAGAGGATTGGAGAACAACTCATTCTCCTTTTGTTTCTTAAATTCTGTATTTGGCTTTATCCCTTTTTTTTCTCAATTTTTCAAATTAGTACTCTTTAGTCTTTACTAGAAAGTTTTTAATCATTATACTTCCAAATTATCAATTTTAATGAAAATTATTCTCAAAAATTTATGGCAGGGCGGTTGTTTCAGTCCCATATAATTCAACCTGATTTGATATTATTACAGTGAATTCGATAATGTTAATGAAACTGTTACTTAAAATTCTGATTGGAGCCCATCAGCAATCTAGTTAGTATAAGCAATTCAAAAGTAGTAACATACAACTTCCACAAGTGAGACAGATTTTACCTCAATGCGTTGTCCAACAATGACAACAATGGTATCTGGGCCTGCGTGAAATGACAAAGGGCCGGTAGATGACTGGAGAAAAAATTGCGACCGAGCTGTAGGAAGGTGAAGACACAAAGTATGGTCACTACATTTGCTGTTTTGTTGCTTTGTCGAAAACTGATTTTGTACCAAACTACGATTGTTGTTGTATCCGTATAAACTGAGAACAGACTCCTTCCCTTGGATTCTTGTACCGAAGTGCATTCTAGCTATGTTTTCCACAAAAATTTGACCCAATAGTTCAGCAATTGCGTCAAGTTTGCTCGCAATAGTCTCAATATTTTCACTGCAAATTCCAAAATCCAAATTCCGTAATCAATATGAGTCGCAGAATGATTCTCATATTTGTTGATATAGACAGATGAAAAACAGATCCAACTATGCATGCACTACCAATGGCAATGATTAACAATATCAAATGTTGTTATTATCAACATATACCTGAAATTGAAATATGTATCGGCGGCCAAGAAATCTCGCGTGCATTTCATTGGTTTGTTACCGGAACGTATCCAAGAAATGTACTCCTTATTTTTTTTACTATCACCGAAATTAATCGGATGGCTGAGACCCCCCTGTTCTAAATCACAAAAAACCCGATGGCAGTCTTCAATAAGAAGCGATCGCAATGAGTCCTCATGAAAAATGCCATGGTCAATGATCGTGAACGCACCGAATTCTCTAGCGGAGCGTAGAAGGCGATCAATGGTCTGGTAATCTCCCAATTCTAACAGAGGATACTCGATTTCTTCGGGAATATTAATATTCTTGAGAGCGTGATCATTTAATAATGGATAAATGGGTTCAGGGAGAGAAAGGTCAGGGATGTTTAATGATTTCTCCAGGTATTCCGATAAGATCTCGTTGGCAGCCGAGCGCGAGCCTTTTCCGGTCGGGATTGGGGATGGAGGCGGTGCTGGTAGGTTTAATGCACTCAAGTTTCGTGGAAGAGACATGATCTTGGCTTTGTTCAAGGGAAGAGGAAGCTGAAGAAGAAGAAAGGAAATAAAAAAAAAATTGAAAGCAGAGATGCGTACCCTGTAGATGCGTAGAGAAGGGAAGGTGGTGGGCTTTTTTAATGGTTAGTTGTAAAGGCGCTTTTGAAAGGTTCGTCAATGGGCCCAATTGGACAATGGGTCTGCACGTTTGGCGTTCTTGGCACGTCTTTATTTCTTTCTGACAGAACACGTTTTATTTATTTATTTATTTTTTAGTATATTTAAATACCTATAAAAATAATTACCTTAACGGTGTTTTTTCTATAATTGCTTTATTTCAAAATAAAGTACATTATTTTGTTGGAAAAAATATATTTAAATTTTTAAAAAATATACATTTTTATTTTATTTTTTATGAAATAATATTATTTTTTATGAATATAAATAGTAGTTTTTATTATAACTTTATATTATTTTTGTTAAATTGTTACTTTATAATACAAATTAAATAATTTTTTTATGGAATTTACTGTTATAATTGCAGGATTTTTTTTTTATAAGTGTTAGTGCTATTTTATCAAATGAAAATATTTTTTTTAGATTGGTATTTTTGTAAAGAAGAATTCTTAATTTAGAAAAATTTATTTTATTCAAAAAAAAAATTGGAAAGGTTATTATTTTTGTGATATTTCACTATATTTTCTAAGTGTAAGATTTAATATTTATTTATTATAACTTGATAAATTTTCATAAATTATCATTATTTTTCGTTAATTTAAAATTATTTTATGTAAAAATTATTAAAATAATTTTAATTTATATAATTATAAAACTATAAATATTAATTTCAAAAAAAGTGATTTATTTTTCTATAGTGTAATAATTTAATGTAAAATATAATAAGTTATAATGAAAAAGCATTATAATTTTTATAAAATGATACTAGTTTAATAAAAACACTATATTTTTTGTATTTTTTTTTTGTAAAATTAGACAAACTTTTCTAAACAAAATAAATTTTATTTTGAATCAAAGTAAGCATAAAATGTACCTATTTTAATAATAGCTTAATGGCTAAATCTCATGGCATGATATGTAAAGTTAGAAGGGTTAGGGATTGAATCTTACTATCTATTGAATGTCTTAGCTCCATAACATGATGTTTTACCTAGAACAGTGCACATGTCTTGGAGAATCTGAATCATCTAAGAAATCGAACTAAAAATTTTCATTGATAGTTTGACTTTCTCTAAATCGCACCTTTCCAAAGACTATGAGTTCTTTGAATCGATATATATATATATATATATATATATCACCCAAAAAACCTTTCTAAACTTTGAATTAACGTTAAAACAATTTTTTGTGCAACCTATCACATTCCTATCTTAATTAGAAGTCTCTAACCGAGACTATTTTCTATTTTACTTATATATTTTTTACATAGAACATATTATTATCACTCTACTCCAAGTCAGGTGAGAAGCCATTAGTCATTATTAAGAGACATTTTATAATTTATTGTATATTTAGACTCTCTTTTATTTGTTTTAATAACATAAAAAAAAATATAGAAAATATACATTGGCTACTGTATATATCTATGTATTATTTATTCCTATAAAATACTAGAAAATATCAGAAAATACCAGACAATAAGGGATAGACTTAGAAGGGGTATAATAAAATTCATGAAATTCTTTAGCTTGGTTCTTCCTAGAGAAACATTATTTTATTCTATTTGACTGATAGGGATACCAAACAATTAATTATAACAAATTTTTTATACTTTATTATATTTTATATTTATATTTTATTATATTTTATAAGAGATAAAAATAATAAATATAAAGAATAATAAATTTTAATAATAAATATATAATTAATTGATTTTATAAGGTTATTGTCATGTTGTTGTTTGGTTATTGTTTTTTCCAGATTTTTGTAGGATTGTTGTTGTATCGTTTATAGTTGTTGTTATTGGTGGTTATTGTCAAATTGTTATTTGTAGATAAGAGAATAACTGTTTTGTTTTAAGAATTATTATTAATATTGTGTTTTGGAAAGAAAAAAGTCAGCCATGTATTTGAAAATTTTCTCCATATTTTGGTTGATTTTGAAAAAATCTCAATTTTAAATTCAATTGCAACTCAATTCAAATTTTACATTTCAATATATATATATATATATATATATTGACATGGATAAAAGTATAAGACCGGCAAAGGTCTTTAAGCAACTTATTTATATATATATAATTATTATTACTTTTATATATCTTTATTATGGATATATATACACATACATCTTTATTATATATAAAAAGTACTAAAAATATTAATCCGACTTGAATATTTCCAGGCGGAACAGTTTTAAAAGTGAAACTAAATTCGACTAAATCTACCCGGCTAACAGATAACTTTGTTCAAGATCAGGGCAATGATTCGTTCGAGATTTTTTTTGAAAGAAGATTAAGATTGTATTAAGAAGAAAGAGGAAAATCCTCAATAACACAATTCAGAATAGCTTCAGGCACTACATTAAGGTGAATAAAATCTTCTCTACCTTGCAATGCTTGTTGAGCTAAGAAATGAGCTACTTTATTCCCTGATCTACGAACATATGAAAAAGAAATAGAAAGAAAATTTGAAGCCATTAAAAAGATATCTTCACACAGCAGGTCATGAGGCGTTGAACCTTTTTGAATAAAAATAATATTGTTTATCAAATTCAGGCAATCGGTCTCGCAAATCACCTTTTTATAGCCCCTCTCCTTAGCAAATTGCAGTCCCATAAATAATGCTTGAGCTTCCATTTCTTGCACATCAAAGGTATGTTGTATAAAATGACCAGCAGAAAAGAGAACTTCACCTGCAGAGTTACGAGCTACAATCTCAAATCCACCATTCTTTGTACCTGATAAAAAGGCTACATTTGTGTGTAATTTAATTGCATTTAGAGGCGGAGGTGACCACTTAGCCTACACAGAGCTGACTGGAACCACAGTCCTTTGAGATGCTGATTTATTGATGACTCGATCACTATGAGAAAAGGCATTGCGAACTAAACATCCACTGTATATCCAACTTGTCCCGGCCTAAGCAAATTCCGGTTATACCAGATAAACCACCACATATAAACAGCATGAGCAAGAGTGTCCTATGAACAGATTTTGAGCAAAACTGTAAACCAATCCACATACTATCCACAACAAAATTAGCCGATCTCAATCCCAACGAAGAAAACAACCAGACTCCTCTAACCCATGGACAGTCTTTGAAGATGTGAATCAAAGTTTCACCAGCATTTCCTCATAAGAAACAGTGAGATTGACTTTGCATCCCACGTTTTATCAATGTTTCATTACATGGAAGAATATTATGCATTACTTTCCAAAGAAATACCTTAAATTTTGGTTCAACTTGAAGCTTCTATACCTGCTTCCAAACTTGTTATTCACTATGTGCCGAAGAAGTAAATGGAAGTTGATTCTGAGTCATCGAAAGGGCGACATGATATCCAGTTTTAACATTATAATCCCCATTGTGTGTCAGAGTCCAGTAAAACATATCAGGAGGCAATCGGTAGCTAATGGGAATTTAAAGAACAACATCTGCTTCAAAAGAAAGGAAGAGGTTGTTTACTTTCCCCACATCCCATCTCTTAGTGTCAGGATCAATGAGCTCACTAACATAATGTAAATTAGACCCAGATGATGGTACCAATAGCTTCATACCCTGAACTCCTGGAATCCATTGATCTGCTCATATGCGGACTACTTCACCATTGCCCACATGCCAATAACCACCTTTCTGCAGCATATATCTAACACTAAGGATACTCTTCCATAAATAGGATGGACAATAACCCACATTAGCATCCCAAAACGAAGTCGTAGGGAAGTACTTCGCCTTTATAATGCAAGAGCATAAAGAATTGGGGAACACAACAGCTGCCAACCTTGTTTGGCTAACAAGGCAGCATTAAAGTGAGATAAACTTCGAAAACCCAACCCTCCAGACTACTTTGGCAATGCTTGCTGATCCTCGTTGAGCCAATGTGATGCGGATAGAGTTATAGAAGAGCAACCAACTTGATTCCTGGAAAAATACCAAAAAATTGTTTTTAGGGCAAATTCTATCGTTTAGACCTTCAAAAAGGCAATTTTGTATTTTAGTTGTTTTAGAATTCTTATTTCCTAGTTTTATTTGTTT
This sequence comes from Mallotus repandus, assembly GCA_949671775.1. NCBI lineage: Eukaryota > Viridiplantae > Streptophyta > Magnoliopsida > Malpighiales > Euphorbiaceae > Mallotus > Mallotus repandus. The sequence continues at coordinate 1,641 of CATIWM010002214.1, read as the reverse complement.
TAGAATTCTGTTTCCTAATGATTTTGGGATTATTTTAAGGTTTTCTATTTAAAACCTTGTGTTTTTTGTTTTGGATGTCAGATTATTAATAGAATTCGATTTTCTTTAAATTTTTCAAAATTTCCTGAATTTTGATGCCTATACCTTGAATTTGAGAATTGCACGTTATAGAAGATTAGCGATTGGTAGTCGTGCGCGATTCAACAATCGTTAATAGTTATCTTACATTTTTCTGCTACATCAGTTTGGTATCAGAGCTGTGCTCCTTGGACAAGATGTCTCGCAGAAGACAGCAACAACAACCCCAATAGCAGCGTGTAGAAGAAGTTTACGAGCGTGATGACCAATGTCACTTTGAGCAGCGTTTTGAATAGTGAATGGAATAGATGGATTAGCGGATTGATGCTATTGTGGAACAGCTCACGGATTGAATGGGTGAGTTGTTAGCCAATCAAAATAAGGGGCAGCCGAACCAGTGGCGAATCCCTAATGTTGATGATCTGAGGAATCCTTTAACTGAAGGAAATGATGACGAAGATGACTATGGTGAAGGTTATTATGATGTGCCGCGTAGACGTCCTAGCCAGCATGATAAGAATGATGATAGGAGGTGATGGGAGGCAGATATGCGAACTGAGATCCCTGAATTTTGTGGTTCTTTAAAACCAGAAGAATTCCTTGACTGGTTGGCTACGGTGGAGGAGATCTTGGAGTTTAAAGGGGTGCCAGAGGCTCAGCGAGTACCATTGGTGACAACTAGGTTTCGAGATAGGGCGATGGCTTGGTGGCAGCAAACTAAACAGACCCGAGTCAGGTTGGGAAAGTCAAAAATCACGACTTAGGAGAAGATGAAGAAACAGACGTGTGCCACATTTTTGCCTTTTAATTTTCAGTGTTTAATGTACCAGAGGTTGCCGAATTTGAGGCAAGGGAACCATTTAGTTGATGATTATACAACTGAATTTTACTAGCTGATTGCGCGTAATGAGGTACACGAGATGGAGTACTAATTGGTTGCTCGATATATTAGGGGTTTAAGACAACATATTACAGAGACAGTAAACATGTTTGATCCGATGTCTATTTCTGCGGTACACCAACGGGCTTTGTAGGTCAAAAAAAGGCGATTAGGTGGTTTTATGCAAATATTTTGATATGGGAAAGCAGGAGGCAGTAGTGCTGTGAGTCGTATGGGTAGTGGAATGGCCCAAGGAGCTGCTGCGACCAAACTAGGGGTAGTGCCAACCACTACACAAAAGGCTGGTTCGAATAGTAGGATTAAATGCTTTGCGTGTGGAGAAGTGGGTCACATGCAGTCTGAGTGTAAAAAGAGGGGGAAAAAAGTAATGTTTTGTTAACCTTAGTAATAATCAATCTTGATTTTGATCTTAACAATCTTAGTTTTGAGCATTTAACATGTTTTTTAAGTGTGTATAAGCTAGGACTATCATGCAAATCAAGATGGAGTTAAGCATGCTTTTGGGTTAATGTGACCTCCAAGATTCAAGGAAGATTTTAGCATTCTTAGAGATCGAAAATGAGGAAGTGATCTTCTTGAAATTTTAAGTAGACATCTTAATCTTTCCAGATTGATCTTACTCGTCAAAATCCAAGTTCATTTGGATATGCAAATATTGAATC
>CATIWM010002202.1:0-21782 GCA_949671775.1 Mallotus repandus | reverse complement strand
TATAATTAAAGTGTTTTATATAGAATAAAACATATGTATTTTAAAATAAGAATTTTTATAAAGAGAAAAAGGTAACTAAATAAATAAAAAATAAAATATATTACATTAATTTTATTTTTAATTATTATTATTATTATTATTATTATTATTATTTTTTAAATATAATAAAATTTATTTTGAGAACTATTAAATTATTATTGGAGTATGTATAATAGTATTTTAGTTAAAAAAATCTTTAAAAATAAATTTTTTAATGGTTGAGAAAAAATAATTGAGTGATTTGAGTTAAAAAAAAATACTTATTATATAAATACTTTTAGAATTTATAATGACATTAGCCTATATATAATCATTACTGCCCAAAATGTAGATGCTACCCAATACGTAGATACCAAAAACTAATACTAGAAATAAAATATTATTACTATAATAAATATTACTTATAATACTTATAAATATTACTTATAATATTTATATAAATATTATTTATAATACTTATATAAATATTACTTATAAATATGGTTTAGCCTATAATACGTATAATTATTTTTAAATTTTATTTTAAAAATAAAATATTACTTTTAGAATTGAGTGATTAGAAAAAATAATTGAATGATTTGAGATTAAAAAAAATAAGTAGTATATAAAAACTTCTAAAATTTAAACAGTATTAGAATATGTATAATATTGTTTTAGTTAAAAAAATAATACTAAAAAGTTATAATAAATATTTTATTTTTAATAAAAATTAAAATTTTTAAAAGTTTGACACATTAAATGTTAGGGTGAATATTCAAATATGAAGATAGACACTTGTCAAATTTTTAACTTAATAACTTTAGAACTCAATATTTAATATATATAGATTAGTGTTGACACTTGACTCGGTCTAACTCACAAGAGAAGTCCAATAATGGAAATTTATTAGCAAATGAATCAAACACTATAAAGTTTGACATCTAGTGTTGGATTTTTGTGATGTAAATACGCAGCTAAAATTAAAAATTTAAATCACGGGACTCTTACATAATCTATATAATTCGAATAAATCAATTAAGAGAAATTTCAAAAACTCATTAAGACGATCTTGAAGCAAAATGGTTGAAATGATGAGAGCGGATTCTCATCGGTAACATCTTACCTTGAGTTTTTTGGCTTTTTTTGTAGGATTAAAACACCGCCAATAAAGTTATGTCCTCTACTGGTATCCATATAAGCAGAATATCTAAAGTGGTGTTGGTGTGCTAGCACCTTTTCTCTAAAACTCTTTTTATTTCTTTTTCTCTTTATGTATGTTATTCTTTTCTCAAAAGAAGTAGAAGAAAGTGGAATAAAATTACTTGTAAAAAATCCTAGCGAATGAGATGTATATATAGATATCCCCGCTAGAGTTTCACTTACCAAAACAATTTTGGTATGCTTAACCACTATTTCTATTTTGATTCTAATTCTAAGAATAGAATTATTTCCAATTTATTAAAATAACACTTAGCTTAAATAAATAAATATTACACACACATATCTATATATATATATATACACACATATACATATACACACATATATATACACATATATTTATTTATTTATCTCAAGAGAATTTCATTGGGTGGATTAACCCAAGTCCGCTTTGGGTCTGTTCTAAGTGTACGACCCTATAGGTTCACCCAACGTTGGTAGTAGGTCTAAAATTTTCATTTTAGCCCACAAGTAATAAGTGGCCTATAACAGAACATTATGATTACCCCATGTTACGTGAAGGCTGATAATCTGACATAACCTAATCCATAGCATGTATTACAATCCTTTTGTCACGCGATATCTTAATTGAACAAAAAGTACAGTTCATATCATCCTTATATTGTTCAGTCATATCATTTCTCGATTATAAGTAGACTAATACTGATAACTTTTTATATGATATTGATAACTCTTTATCAACACATTCCAGTATGACCATACATTTCTCTTTAGTCTAACTCATCGAAAGGCCCAAAAATATCTTCTTATAATAAATGAGGGACAAATTTCATCTCAATCACTCACATTCCTCACATAACTCATTTTATAACCAATCACAACCTATTTACCATCTAGTTAAAGATGATGTTAGAATGTGTTAAAATACAGAACTTGTTATATAGGAAACTAAGGTGATTTCAAGTCAAATGACTATAATAATACTACTGTGATGAAAAACACATATGATAATTATCTATGTAGTATTCTCATAGTAGGTTAATTCAATACATTATTTCTTAAATATGTACTTATGAGTTGACTTAATATCTTATATACATGATTAGTAAAACAAAATCATTAATCAACATCATACTAGTCTTTTATTCATTATTGTTTCAATGATAATGACCCACTAGGGATAATTTAGAATAAAATTCAAGTATCTCCTAAGAGTTTTACTATCAAGTTTTATACTTGATGACTTTATGTAGAATTAACTATTTAAGAAACTCATTAGAATTAGCTAGTAATAATGAATATGCCTCTTTATTAATAAATAAAATATGACAATGTCAAAATATGGTCATTATATAATTGGCCTAGGGCATATCAATTATAGTTTCTCACTTACACTAGGCCCAATCAATATTGTATCTCATACCCATTAACCTAGTATAAATCTTATGCTTAGGATGTGGAAGAGGCCTAGTTAATATATTAGCAACATTGTCATCTGTTGGTACTCTGCATATTTTCACATTTCCTCTCTCAATGATTTCTCTAATAAGATGATAATGCCTGAGTATATGTTTGCATCGCTGATGTGATCTGGGTTCTTTAGCCTGTGCTATAGCTCCATAATTATCACAATACAAGTCCAATGGATCTGATATGCAAGGAATAACACCCAATCTAATTATAAACTTTATGATCCAAAAAACTTCCTTGGTTGCCTCTAAGGCAGCTATGTACTCAGCTTCTATTGTAAAATCGGCAATGGTGTCTTGCTTTGAACTTCTCCAGCTCAGTGCACCTCTATTTAAACAAAACACATAACCTGACTATGATCAAAAGTCATCTTTGTCAAATTGAAGGTTGGCATGTAACCATTTACAACTAGCTCATTTTCCTTCTCACCATGCTGTAAAAATGTATCTTTAGTCCTTCTTAAGTACTTTAGGATATTTTTAACTACTATCTACTGACTTTTACTTGAGTTTAACTTTGTATTTGCTCGTTATGCTTAAGGCATATGACACATCTGGTCAAGTGCATAACATGACATACATGATGGATCTAATAGAAGAAGTATATAAAATTTTACTCATACGGTCTCGCTCATCCTGTGTTATTGGACACTAAGTCTTGCTAAGATTAATGTCATGAGACATTGGCAAGAATCCTCTCGTAGAGTTTTGCATATTGAACCTATTTAGTACCTTGTCAATATAAGTACTCTAACTTAGACTAATAAGCCTCTTAGATCTATCTCTATATATCTTAATGCCTAAAATATAGGCGGCTTCACCTAAGTTTTTCATTGAGAAACAATTTTCTAAACATGATTTAACATTTTGTAAAGTAGGAATATCATTTCCAATGAGTTCTATGTCATCAACATATAGCACTAGAAAAACTATTACACTCCTACTAACGTTCTTGTAAATACAAGGTTCATCTTCATTTTTAATGAGTTCAAACTCTTTGACTGCTTCATCAAAATGAAGATATCTACTTTGAGAAGCTTGCTTCAATCCATAAATAGATCTTTGAAACTTGTAAACCTTTTCAAAATTCTCAGGATTGTTAAAATCCTCTAGTTGTGTTATGTACGCATCCTCAATTAAGTTTATATTAAGAAATATTATTTTGACATCCATTTACCATATCACATAATCATAGTATGCACCTATGGAAAGGAGAACTCGAATGGACTTAAGCATAGCAACTGGTAAAAAGGTTTTATCATAGTCTATACCATGTGTTTGCTTGAAACACTTTGCAACTAGTCTTGCTTTAAAGGTATGCAAATAGTCATCCATGTTAGTTTTCTCTTTAAAAACCTATATATAGGTGGATCATTCAAAGTCCATACTTGATTATCATACATGGATTGCATTTCTGATTTTATAGCTTCTAACCATTTCTTAGAGTCGGGACTATCTATAACCTCTTGATGGGTGGGTCATCAGCTCACTTTGATCCATAATCATCTTATCATTATTATCTATTAAGAGAAATTCATATCTCTCAGGGTTATGACGTGTCCTACCAGACCTCCTAAGACCTTGTGGTACTTATGTAGATTCAACAATTACTTGTTGATCTAATTGAGGTTCCATATATGGTACAACGTTATTTTATGGTTCTTAAATTTTTTTCAAGTTGTACCTTACTCCCACTAGTTCCTTTGGAAATGTATTCTCTTTCTAAAAAAAATCATTCTTAGTAACTAACACTTTATTTTTAGAAGTATTGTAAAAGTAATATCATTTTGTTTCTTTAGGATATCCTACAAAAAGGCATTTGTCTTATTTGGGTGCTCATTTATCTAAAATTTGATGCTTCACATAAGCCTCACATCCCCAAATCTTAAGAAAAGATAAATTGGGAGATTTTTCAGTCCATATCTTATATGGTGTATTTTCAACTATGTTTGATGAAACTCTATTTAGTATGAATGTGGTAGTTTCTAGAACATACCCCTAAAAGGAGATTGACATATCTGATTGACTCATTGTAGATCAAACCATATCCAATAAAGTTTGATTTCTCTGTTCAGACACACCATTCCATTATGATATTACTGGTGGAGTTAATTATGAAATTATTCCACAATCTCTAAGATGATTAATAAACTCTTGGCTTAAATATTCACCACCTTGATCAAATCTTAATGCTTTAATATTCTTACCAAGCTGATTTCGTACTTCATTTTTTAAAATTTTGAACATTTCAAAAGAATTAGATTTATGTTTCATTAGATAGACATAGTTATATCTACTGAAATCATCTGTGGAAGTAATGAAGTACTGAAAACCTCCTCTGGCAGTAGAACTTGATAGACCATATACATCAAAATGTATAAGGCCAACAAGTCATTAGCCCTCTCACTATGTCTAGTAAAATGTGTCTTAGTCATTTTTCCTAATAAACAAGATTCACAAGTTTCAGATGATTCAAAATCAAATGAATTCAAAAGTTCATGTTGGTAGAATTTTTAAATGTGTTTCTCATTTATATGGCCTAAATGATAATGCTAGTGATAAGTTGTCTTCAAATCAGATTTAAACTTTTTTGTATCAATTTATAGATGGACTTTTCATTAGTGTCCTCAATGTTTTGAAATATAAAGACTATTAGTTTGTGGAGCATCTCCATAGAAAATGTTATCAAATACAGAAGTGAGTATTTTTAAAATAATATATAATTATTAATCTGCACTTTGTATGGACTACAAATAATATATATATTTTTAAAAATATTTTAAAATAAATAATTTATTAATTTTAATAAAGTAAAACTACAAATTAATCAAATACAAAAGTGAGTATTTAAGAACTTATTATAATAATTTTATTTAATTACTTTTTGTTAAGGCTATACATATATAATAATAATAATAATAATAATAATAATAATAATTGGGTTTATTGGACCGTTGGTACCATAATTTTTTCTTATATTTTAAAATGGTATCAGATTTTCAATTTTTTCTTTTCAGTTACTAAAGTTCTATTTTTTTTTTCAGTACCACAATTTCTATTTTTGCTTTAGATTAAAGTACCTCAAACTTATCCGATCAAATTTAGCATACGTGGCAGCCGGAATAAACATGTTTTTAGCATATTCGCAATGTAAACATCTCATTAAATAGTCTAATAATTTTGTTGGCTCCATATAACAAATTTTCTTTGTGGGTTCTGGAAAATAAAATTTTAGCAAATTTAATTTTATGCAGTCCACAAGATGATTAGTCTGCTTAATTGGATGCTTACATGGCGAATATACAAAAAATATACTTATTCAGGCTGCTGTGTATGCTAAATTTGATCAGAAATCATTAAGGAACTATGATCTGAAAAAAAAAATAGAAATTAAGGGACCGAAAAAAAATTAAAAATCTGGTACCATTTTGAAACATGAATCAAAGTTATGGTACCGTTTGTGTAATAAATTCAATAATAATTACATAATTAAAATAAAAAAATGTAGATGACAAATAATATATATTTTGAGTTTACTTGAAAATAATTAATTAAATAAAAATATAAATTAATCAAATATAAAAATAAAAATTTATCGTAATAGTTTTATTTGATTCTTTTTATTAAGAGTCTGTTTATTTTTAATAATAATAATAAAAAAATAAAAAAATAAAATATGGTTGAAATGTTTCAAACTTTTTTCCTTTTTAATTCAATTATACAAGTTCATGGGCTAATTTAAACTTTTGTCAGTAGCTGCAACCTTTTGCATTTGCTTATCAATCGATTTAATATACAAATGAAGAAAAATTCTGAATAAACAAGTATTAACAAAAGCTTCCACTGATTTAATTTGATAAGGATACACAATCTAGTTGAGAAAGTCAAGGGAGAAATAAAGGGATTTTGATAGAATATTTTCTGTAATTACTTAATTAGTTATGCTTCATATTTTGTAAATAATTTTTTCTCAGCACTCATGTAATCTTATATATATATATATATATATATGCACACGTCAATGAGAATGTAAGCCAAAATGCTTCAACTTCTCTCCTCCAAAAATTCTTTATGGTTTTAGAGCTAAACTTTGCTCTTTCATATTTTTTTCTCAGCCACGTTCTTCCATTTTTAGTGACCCCTCTCCCTTAATTTTCATGGATAACAAAAATACTCAAATAATCATTCCCAACGCCGAAGAACCTACAAAACTATTAACCATAATTACTATTTATACTTCCATTAAACTCACATCTACCAACTATATTTTATGGAAAGCCCAAATGGAAGCTATTCTCATCGGATATGATTTACGAAAATTCATTGATGGGTCTCACCCTCCTCTCTAACCCAATGTCACTACTAATAATGTTGTCTCTCCTAATCTTCCATACCAAACTTGGTTAAGTCAAGACAAACTATTATTTACAGCACTTATTGGCACTCTCTCATCCACTTTATTTCCTTTTATCATCCAATCTAAAACCTCTCATGAAGCTTGGCAAATACTAGCCAACACCTATGCACGACCATCTCATGGCCATATCAAACAACTCAAGGATCATATTAAAAAGATCAACAAGGTTCTCAATCCATTATAGACTACATGAAGTCTATTAAAGCTTGGGCTAATGAACTTATTGCTCTTGGTAAACCTTTTAAGCATGAAGATGTGATCGAGAAAATTCTTGGAGGTCCTGATGAGAATTACCAATATATCATCGATTCTATCAATGGTCGTAATTCTACTATCTCTTTTGATGAACTCCATTAAAACTCATCAACAAAGAATTATCTCTTAGACATAAGACAAGTCCCCTACTCCTGTCAGCATCGGCTCATCCTACTAATATTTGCTCTACTCCATGGTCTGCTACCAACCGCAAGTCTTCTTCCACGCCCACTCAAGATATCTCCAAAACTTCCCCTATTAACACCCGAGTCAACCATTCCTCTACACGTCCATTCCTTGGCCACTGCCAATGATGTAGTACTCAAGGTCATGTAGTCTCATGGTGTCCTCTTTTTAAACAATAATTTCCATATATCCAACTACCACCTCGCCCTGGTAACTCATTCCACTCTTGAACACCGACTCCCTAATAAACTTAAGCAAATGTTGCAATCATTCCTCCCTCCAACCACACATAGCTACTCAATCTTGCTCTCCACAGTCCTTATGAAGGCATAAATGAAATTATGATCGACAGTGGCTTTGGACTCCACATATCCCATATTGGTTCCACCTCTCTTACTACCTTTTTCTTTTTATGTGAAGGATCTTCTCACAGGGCACTTCTTTTGCAGGGTCAGACTAAGGATGGTGTTTATGAATGGTCGCTCTCCACTACTCGATCTCCTTTAATCGCCTTTTCCAGTGTTAAAACCATTTTATCTTAGTGGCATTATAGGCTAGGCCATCCTTCTCTATTAATCTAAAAAATTATTATGTCTTTATTTAAACTAGATGTATCTAGTTTACCAAATTTTCATTTCAATTGTCACTCATATCAATGCAATAAAAGTCATAAATTACTATTTTCTAATTTTACTCTCTCTACCTCCCCTTGAAGTTATATTTACTGATATATGGACATCACCAATCTACTCTATCGATAATTTTAAATACTACATCATCTTTGTCAATCATTTTACAAAATATATTTAGTTATCCCTTGAAATTCAAATTTAACACCCATGATGTTTTCGTACGCTTTAAGACCCTAGTCAAAAAATTCTTTAACTGTCCAATCACTACTCTCCACTTTGACAATGGTAGGGGAATACCAAGCCATATTTGTTTAAAAAATTAATGGGATCTCACATCTTACTTCTCCACGTCATACCCCTGAACACAATGGATGGTCTGAACGTCGTCATTGTCACATTGTCAAAATGGGTCTTTCTCTCCTTACCTATGCATTAATGCCTCTATCATATTAGCCTTTTGCCTTTTCCAATACTGTTTGACTCATGAATCGCTTCCTTACACCAACCTTAAGCCACCTCTTAACATACCTCGAACTCCTTAGTACAATCCTTAACTACTATAAACTTTGAAGTCTTGGATGTCTTTGCTATCCTTGGCTTCACCCTTACACTTTCCATAAAACTTAAGTCTTATTCTTCACCTTGTGTGTTTATGGGGTATTATCTCACTCAAAGTGCCTATCTATGTCTTGACATATCTTTCTCTCATTTATACACTTTGCATCATGTCTGCTTTATTGAGTCAATTTTTCCTTTCACTACTTCTCATACTTCTCTTCCTCGCACAACTCCATCCATCAATTCTAAGTGGTGCCCTATCACTTTACCAGTCATGGCCACACCATCCATGAATGCCAACTCTACTTCCTTATCAAATCTGTCAGCTCTTATCAACCGAAGCCAACCCTTGAAGCCAAATCCAAATAATGTCACCTACACCATACCTACATAAAATTTGCCCGAAACTAAATGTATTCCAAAAAACTCCATATACTCAAGATGACCCTCAACAACCATCTGACCCCTCACCCTCACCTCATGTCATAATCAATCGCTTTAAACATAACATATATATTACTTAATCTTAATGCCCAACTCTAATAACCTAACCTTAAACCCACCACTGTTACCTAAGCCCTTAAGCACCTTAAGTGACGACAAGGCATGTCTAAAAAGTTTGATGTTTTACTACATAATGGGACATGAGACATTGTGCCTCCTCATCCTACTAAATATTTACCTAATGACTTTAAAGATAGGTACAAAGCTCAATAGGTCACTTTTCCACTAGTGCCCTAGAGTTGTCTACTTTGAAACCTTTAGTCCAGTTATCAAGCCTAACACTGTTCATCTTACTCTCAACCTTACAATCAGCAAAGGCTAGTCACTCAGACAACTTGATATCAATAATGCCTTGCTTTAAGGATCTCTTACTGAGGATGTATTTATGTCTCAACCTCTAAGCTTTATTGATCGCAATCATCCTCATAATGTGTGTAAGCTATCAAGGCTATCTATGGCCTCAAGCCCCTCACGCTTAGTATCATGAATTTCACCAATTTCTTCTCCAATCTGACTTAACCAATTCTATTGTTGACACCTCATTGTTCATCATGAACCATCAAAGCATCATCCTTTATCTTTTGGTTTATGTTGATGATATCATTATTACTAGAAATAATGTCAAAGATGTGCAGGCTTTCATTCACCAACTCTCTCAACGCTTCTCTCTCAAAGACCTTAGGTCCCCTACTTCCTAGGGTCGCAAGGTTCCATAACAATTGTCTCTTCCTCAATTAATGCAAAAACATTGTTAATCTCCTTAATAGAAGTCATATGATTGAAGCTAAACCTACTCATACGCTGGTAGCAACCAATCAAATTCTATCTTTACAATCCAAAACCAGATTGTTTGATCCAACCATGTATAAAACAATTGTTAGTAGCCTCTAGTATCTCTCCCTCACTCGACTAGACATTGCCTATACGGTAAACAAACTCTCTTAATTTATGCATTAACTAACAAGTGATCATTAGAATGTAGTTAAATGTTTACTACAATATTTCTATAGCACCTTAGATCATGGCATCACACTTCAGCCTTCTCCCCTGGCCTTACATGCTTATTCGAATGCTAATTAGGTACGTAACAAAGATGATTGCACCTCGACTAGTGCGTCTATAATCTATCTAGGTCATAACCCTATTTCATAGAGCTCCGAGAAATAGCGCATTGTGGCTTGCTCTTTAACTAAGACTGAGTATAGATCTGCGGGTTCTACCGCCGTGAAAATTCATTAGATATGGCTCCTGCTTACAGAACTCAATCCACTCTTCCCCAGTAACGAGTTATTTATTATGATAATGTTGGTGCAACAAACCTCTAGTCCAATCCCATCTTTCACTCCTGCTCGGAACATGTTGCTCTTGACTATTACTTCATTTGAGAACAAGTTCGAAATGGTTTGTTATGAATGTCACATAATTCCACCTCTAATCAACTCGCCAATGCTCTTACCAAACCTCTTGCTTGTTCTCAGTTCGAATCTTTTAAAACTAAGATTGGACTTACTCCATGTTGTCCATCTTGCGGGGGCATGATAAGGATACACAATCCAATTGAGAAAGTCAAGGGAGAAATCAAGAGATTTTGATTGAACATTTTTTATAATTATTCAATTAGCTCTTCTTCCTATTTTGTAAATAATTTTTTCTCTGCGCTCATGTAAATACAAAATTTTTTTCTATGCACTCATATAATTAAAGTATATATATCTATAATATATATAAATATATGAAAGGGGAAACAAACAAAATTACGAAAAAATATTTACTCATTGTTAAAATATAATTTTAATTTGATTAAAAATTTATTTTTTATTTTAATTAGATTAAATTAATTAAAATGTACTTTAAATCCTTTATATAAAAGTTTATTTATGTTTCTTATGCTATTGTAAAATAAAATTAATTAAAATATAATTTTAATTTGATTGAAATTCTATTTTCAATTTTGATTAGGTTAAAAATATTAATTATTAAATTAAATTAATTAAAATATAATTAAAATCCTTTATATAAAAGTTTGTTTATGTTTCCTATTATACCACTGCTAGCTGACAAATTGTTGCCAACGTGACAAATTGTTGAATCATGTTCCTGTTAACCAACTCTATCAAGGATTTATGATCTCTAATTAGAATTTAAATTAATTGTAATTTAATTGAAAATATATTTACATTTATAATTAGGTTAATTTAGATTTTATATTATAATTAATATGATTGGAATTAGAATTTTTTTAGAATTCTAATTCTAATTATAATATGGAAAAAATTCTTTATATAAAGGCTTTGTTTCAATGTGAATTTTTGCACCGCTATCTTTGTTTTTGTTTTTTTTTATTCCATCAAGAATTTGTTCAATATGTCTACCAATTGCAATAGTGAAATCTTTACAATTAATTCTCTTGAAAATGGGATGAACCAATTTACCATCAAAGTCATGCTCATTTATATGTTTTGGTTAATGTCTCTCAAAATTATCAATTAAAAAAATTAATTTTAATTTATGCTTAGGTAATATTTTTCAAAATATGTTACTTTATTTTTATTTTTTTTTTATTGAAATTTATGAATTTAACTAATATAATTACATATTTGTTTTTCAAGAAATCAAAATTACCGCTTTAATATGGAACAATGCATCTGAAAAAGGTTGAAAATTGTTTTCAAATAGAAAAAACTTATATTATTCGCAATGGTTTAGTTAAAAAAATTAATCCCTCTTTTCTCAATATCCATGATAAATTTGAACTAAATTTGAACTTACATACAATAGTCACGGGGCATAAAATAAAGATTTTTCTACATATTTTATCTTATAGTTTTAGCCCCTTTAGTGATATTGAAGAAAATGCAATAGGAGGAAACGAAGAAAAAGAAGAAAAGAAAAAAAAAATTACATGGTATGGTCATACATAATATTGTAATTGTAATATTTTATATTATAATACACATGTAAAGAATTCTTTTATTTATATTTTTTATATTCTGTTACAGATTTTTTAGGTATAATGGTTCATGTTAACCCACTTTTCAAAATAAAGAATGGTGGTTGGAGGAGAAGTGCTACAATCATTAATGATAGGTGATTATTTTTTAAAAAAATTATAAATATAATGTCCTTTAATTTAATTATATTTTTTAATTATATATATGTATATATGTACCTGTATATATAGATTACAAAAATTGGAATTAGTTTTATGGGGTGATCTAGCTCAAAATGAAGGAGAAAGAATTGGTTAGAAATAGTGAGGAGAAGCCAATTTTGCATTATCAAATGTTCATTGTTCTATTTACAAAGGTAATTTTATTTTTTTATTTGAAATTTACAATAATTGCTTTTACATTTTAGTTCAAGTTATATGATTCCTTTTTCATTTTATTTAGGTTTTACAATAATTACTTTTTTCATAAGAGTAAATAAAAAAGATTTTAAAAAAGAGTACTTGAAGTTTTTTTTATTGCTGTTGAACAAAAATACACATAAATAACCAAGCAAACAACCACATATGATGATAATTTTTGATAATATAATCACATAAATTTAATTAATGGTGATATTTTTTGTTATTATGTAATTTAAGATATTTTTGTTAATATTTATCATTTAATTAATAGTTGAGCTTGAAAAATTACATTTAATTAATTTTTGAGTAAATTAAAGTATTAATATTAAAAATATTGAAGAAATAAAGTGTCATAGCTGAAATAAAATTTTTATCAAAATTATAATAAATTATAAATTTAATGGAGTTGTAATATTTAAATTTAATTATTAAAAATTTATTATTTTTAAATTTTTATTAAATAAAATCTATTAATTTTTTTATTATCTCATGATTAATTATGACCATAATATTTTTTTATATAAAATTAGTTCTAGGCTGCAGAAAAATTAATTATAAAAAATATTGCAGGATTATTTAAATAAAAGATTTATAAAAATTGTAAAGAATTATACTATATTAAATTAATATCAATTTGTTATATAAATTAATACCAATTTGTTATATAAATAAATAATATTGTTATTATTTTTTAAATTTTTATTTAATAATAATAATATATTTAATTATTTATTTACTATACATCACAAGTCTAATAAATTTTTTATTTACATGTGAAACACTTGGTTATTTACTAATATATATATATATATATATATATATATATATATATTGTAAGCCATAATTATTCAACTTCTCTCCTTCAAAAATTCTTTATGATTATTTCAGTCTAGATTTTTTTATTTTATTTATTATTATTATTTTTTATTCTTCAAAGAGGAATGTTAGAGAAGAAAAGAAAATAATGGAGGACAGATCATAAAGGTGTTAGAAAAGGAGCTGCAGAAACCAAATATTTAATTTATTACTATTTTGCTTCAAGGAGTCGAAGTATTAGATATTGAATTTTTGGTTAAACTATTTTTTTAATTAATTCTTTGAATAGGTGATGAAGCAATTGCTGTCAACAATGGCAAGAAGAGGAAATGGCCATCCAAGTGTCTGGTAGGCCTTGTTTTTTAAAACAATTAACATGTAGATTAAAGTATATCAATGACATGCTAACCACATCTTCAACTTTGTTTTTCTTGTGATTCAAACATTTCATGGACTATATAGTTTATAACTTTATGTTCAAATATATATATATATATAACTTATAATATTTATAATCATTCTTCTAATCGATTTGTTTATTATATCAACAAGAGTTATGAATAAAACGACTGATTCAATTTTATCAATAAATTTATTTTATTTTTAAATAAAATTTAAATAGAATTTAAATATAAATAAATTTTTGTTAATATAATGTATTTAATATATGCATATTGCAAACTTCATATTTTGTTATATTATATTTAGTATAAATTTAAAATTTTAAAATAAATTATTTGATAAAAAAAATACATTTATAAACTAATATTACATGATAAAAGTTTTTTTTTTTTTGAACAAAATGATAAAAGTATTTTAGAAAAACAAATAATAAAAAGGAGATTTTAATCTTATAAAAAACTCACTTGAAAATTTTAATTATTTTATTAGAATTCACTTTAGTTCAAATTTGAGTAATTTCACAAATTTCAAAAACTTAGAATTACAAATGAATTATATAAAATTTTCAGTTAACCAACATACCATATTTGAATTTATAAATAAATATATTAAAATTTTATAAAATTCAATTACACCAAATACATTTTTTTTAATGCACCAAATGCACTTTTAATCATTGATCAATCAATTTATTTTTTTTAATGAAATTCTGTAATAGCTGACAAAATAGATGATAATCTTCTTTGTTTATAGCTTAAAATGAGGCAATTGCTGCCTTTATACTAGAGGATGTTGCAGATTGAACTGCTAAACATGAATAGGTTTCTTCATATAAAGAAACAGGATGTTTCATTTATCAGTCTTCGTCCATTGCAGTCAGCTGGAAATGTCTGTTTCGCCTTTGAACTTGAACTTCCTCAAGCAAAATGGCATAAAAAAATTTAACTTCAATTTTCACCGGATTGGCAAATGGAGCTTAACTTCCTCAGATAGCTCCACTATGAATTCAACTATATGCTGAATGCATTTCCGCTTTTGCAGATGGACCCATATTTCAAGTGATGAAGGCAGCTTGAGATACTGGTAATGGCAATGACTTCTGAATTACAGACATTTGAAGATCAAAACGTCACTCGTTCGTCAATGAAGATTTCTCTCGGGACCTTCAGATTTATCTGATGAGTGTTCCATCCAGCGACCTCCAGCTGCTTGATGAAATCTTCAAATCTAACTTCCATTTCTAGGAGACTTTGTGCAAGCTGATCCCAGACATTAGTAGAGCTTTCCCAGTTCTCATTTAGCCAACAAGTCTGCCACACACTTCGCAAGACAGACATACTGGTAGCTCCGACCTGCGACGGAATTTGAATTTTGATCAGGTCGAAGATATTAACATTGGTTCAATTAGATTACCCAATTTATCATTTATTCGTTCACCTTGAATGAGATGAACACCTCAAAATCTCTTTTTTGTTGGTTTACCACAAGAAAATATTTCTCCTTAGTGTAAAGTTTTAGAAGTGTCTTCACCTGTTTAATATGAGGAAAAGAAGAAAAAAATGAGGAGAATCATAATATTTCAGAAATGACATCCAAAAGGTTACTTGTTAAATGTTTCCGTAACTCCACAAAAAGAAGAAAAGCTTTCCTTTCTGCTAATTAATTTACCAAACACTCTTCATTAGTAAGAGTGTTTGGCAAATTAGGTTTAAGAGTGAGTTTTAAGAGTGTGAAGTTCATTTGTCTGGTCAATTTTAAAATACAAAGTTGGTTTGTTTTAAACATTGTGTCCTGCCATGCAAAAAAAAAATAAAAAAACAAACAAACAAACCTTGCCGCACAAGCGGATCTGCAGACTTTGAACAAATAACCTTAGGCCACACCTCTAGTTGCAAAAAGAAAAAGGAAAAGGACTTAAATATGAGATTTTTAAGCATTGTTAATTTAGATTTGTGATTACGCTTGAGAAAAATATAGTTGATAAATCTTTAAGGTCCGTCGTAGTAAAGGCAATTTCTAGTATACAAGATTAAGCCAAAATATCACTTGGAAATTTAACCAGGAAATAGAACTCATATAAAGCTGATAATTTTGTCTAAATTAAAATTCACCTGGGAGACATTTCTCTCACTACCAACCATCTCCTCTAGAGGCGCACTGAAAATAATTCGTGGCTTCAGGAATGTTTCCCATGATAAAATATTTTCTTGTCGATTGCAATCAACACATCCTGAAATAAACGTGTTAAACTGAATACTGTAACATGAGTCTATCATATCAAGATGGGAGTAAATAAGAAATGAGATTACCCAAAACAGCAGAGTTTAAAATATGTGATTTCACCAGTAAACGAGCACGCTTGAGATTTATCTGTAGATATCCAACAGAATGAAATCCCATCAATGATTCCAATATAAAGTATTATTGACCTTTTTAAACTTTTTATTATTATTATTATTGACCTGCCATTCAAATGATTCCAATATTATTGACCTTTTGTTCTGTTTTTTAAACTTTTTATTATTATTATTATTGACCTGCCATTCAAATATTCAATACAGTATCCTGTCATGAGAGCTTCTACAGCTAAGTGCCTGAAAGGTAAATGAACTGACCGCATAACATTCTTACTGTGTCAAATTCTAGAACTGAAAGTGATAGATATCGTAACCAAAGGTGCAGAAGCCGCGTGCTCATCCATGTTAATGCCAATGCTGGAAAAGATTTAACAAGACCTGGAGTATCCTGCATGTATAATTCCAATTTTAAATTAAACGTGTCAAGAAATATTTTGTTTGCCAAATAATTACCTTTGCTTTAAGAGGATTAGGAAAAAGTCTAAAGAAACTACTCAACATACTAGGATCAATATGCCCAAAGCAAGCCCAAGCAACTGAGCACCTACTTCCCAAACTTCTTCCTGAAACAATTGATCAACAGATCAAGTAACCATTCTTTTGGGCAGAAAAGCTTGCAAATAACACATACAGCAGAACTCGAAGATATTCAGTTAAAGAACTTTTTTTTTTCTTTTTGTTCACTTTCGCAATATGCACTCATCCAAAAGAGAGGCAACAAATTAACATGACATTGTGAAAAATTTCTTTCAACAATCAAGGTACTTGGTTCAAATCATTCAAAAGTTATCTAATTTGTAGGGGTAGACTACTTGGATCCTCTCTCTCCATTTCCTTTCAACTATCATGGTAAGACTTATATTTATTATGCCACTCCTAGAAACCATATATTTGTGATTATAACACCTAGAAGTAAAAATAATTTAGTACAAATAGGTGAGAAGAAAAGGCCTGAGTGCATATATTGCCTCACGTTTTTCAGCAGATGAAGATATGACAAAGAAAACGAGGAAAAAAATGACACACATACTTTTTAGAATTACAATGATAAAAGATAAAAAAAAAAAAAAGCCACAACTGGCAGAATTACAGAAAAGAAAACATAGACTTTTCTCTAATTTGAGATTATGAAGCCCCAAATATCTATAAACATACTTGAAAGAAACAAATGTACATAAGATTGTGAAGATGTAAAAAACCAGTTTATCAACAAAAACGACACTAAACTTAGCATATACTGCTACATACCTTTGCAGCTACCTCTCCCAGATTTCCTGAGATTGCAAAATGGTTTTGAATTACACGGAAAGAAGGGTCTTTCAGTCCTCTAGCTACAGCCTATTTAAATATAAATCCAACAATCAAGTGTTTGAACATTGAATAGATCAGCTACTTGCACCAACAAATCAATGACAATGGAGGGCGCACAGTAAATGTACATTAAACAGATAGTGGGTGCCTCCGTGAAGTATGCATCTGCAATTAATCAACCGAACAGCATGTGGCAGAGAAATGGAAATGTTTAACACATACACATTCATTGATTTCTTTAAAATTCTGATTTCTTTTTGTTAAGACAATATTCAATGAAGAAAGTTAATTGAGTCAAGCAAAGTAATATAACTATAAAAGTGTAAAGCATAAATAAAGGAAATGAACTTGTAGACTCCAAAAATACTTAGTATACTGTTTTTTCTATTATCTTAGTTTACTCTCAGGCAAAACGATTGACTGAAATCTTTTTTACCATTAGTTTCCAATAACACATATCAAGATCATAACTTTGAAGCATTTAAGAGCTAAATGAAACTTTCAATTTAACTCATTTCAGGAAATAGAACTGATTTGCAATATTACTCCCAGCTTCTTTTGCAAAATGATATTTTTTTTATAATTAACTAACCCATAAACATTTTTTTCTTCACCAATCTTTTGAGTTGAAATGAAATCCATGACCGGACTACATTTTAAACTCATGAAGCTTGTCCTCATCATGTTTAATCATGCACTGAAAATGCATTTGCGCCCGCTGTTGAAATGTTCTACTCTTATTTCCATCATTATGCTACATGAAACTACAACATGAAAAATGAAATAGCATGTAAAGATGTGTACAAAAACTATACAATCTAAGCGAGATGAAACAATTTAAAACATCATGAATGATGTTTGGTATAAATACAGCGCTTCAGAAAAGGACACCTTAGTAAGATTTCCAAGAGAAGCCAATGGTAAGAAATAGGCAGGATACACTTGGGTGATTAGATCAAAGATGCTGCAAAATAAAAATAGAAACCATGTTGATCTTTGCTTTGAAACTTAATTTGGCAAAAAAAAAAAAAAGTCCCTCAACTTTTTGACTTTTAACTATTGAGATGTTATACAAACCATACAGTTTTTTTTCATTAATTTTACATTTTTTATCAGTAGATTCACAATAAAAATTTATGGGAGCAAATAGATAAATCCCCCATGAAAGTCCATATTGGCTTTTTTAAAATTTCAGAATGGCAAAGAAATGTCAAATACTTCAAACAAAACACATAAAATAAGGGTTTAATGGCTTTGAATTTTGGACTTTATAGTCTAAAATATAAAGTGCAATGCTAAATAAAACATATTTTTAAGTTGGAATGCTTCATAGTCAAATGCTGAAAAATTCAAGGACTTAAATATGGCTTCTTCCATTTACTTTTGATATTCTCAAATTCATTAAAAAAAAAAAAAAGCTTGTAAGACAGACCTTCCTGCACTACCAATGAAATCTGCATACATGCGCCATTGTTTTGGATCATCATCAAATAGGCTTCCAAACCGTCCACCTACAAAAGGGGAAATAGTTATTGATAATTTTTATAAGTGAACTTTTTTTTTTCTTTTGTTTACTGTCAGACCAATGAATAAGCGCCCCAGAGCTCCAATGCCATCTTTTGACACCCATCTGCAGAAACAACAAAATCTATAGCTTAATTGAATAAAACACTAATTAGATATGCACGAAAACTTCAACTAGTAGACATTTCCCATGTTGGGAACTTCAGGAAGATTCACCTGATAGCAGCAGCAGAAGCAGCAGCAGCCGTGGAGCCTGTGAAAGAACCAACCCCAACAGCCTGCAAGGAAGCTTCTTTAAATTATGTAACCGAGCATAAGCATATTTTCATATGAAAATTTGAGAAATTGAGGATGTTGAAGTAACTGGAAAAAGTTCATAAATGAAAGCATTCAATTCAATAGTCAATGAAACATAAACATGAGACAAATTCTGGCAAAACACATATACTTAACGAGTCGTGTGCCTAGAGAACATACCCAAAAAAAATTAAGCGGCTGAGTTAGATTGACATGCCTTGAGGAGACTTGATGTGACCAAAGTGTGACAGATCCATCCAGTAACATTGGTAGGGAATTGTAACAACATGTATTGTAAGTAGTCACCTGAAACTGATCCTGCATTTACAGCAAAAGCAAGTTAATAAAGCAGTTAATGCTAAGAATTTCAGTAATTTATAGCTTGTATTTTTTTTAAGCAATATAATATAATGATTCATGAATTTAAATGACGCAATAAACATCAAACATCTTTCCTGATGCTAGTACAATTTTTTTACGAACAACTTATTAACTTACTAAAGAGACGCAAAAAAAAAAAAAAAAAACAAAAAAAAACTACAGATTAAAAAAAAAAAGAAGAAGAAGCAGAGACAATAGTCACCAGGGAAGCCAGCAGGAAAAATAAAATCTTTGACGAGAAATGGAAGCCAAGACAGGTTTAGGTCTGAGGAATGCGAATCTTCATCTTGTAGCTCACGATTCTCAGTACCTTCTTCCTCCACAAAACTTCTAATTTGCGAATCATCTAACACATACCTATCAAACAAACAAACAAAAAATCACGAACGAACAGAAATTAATGAAAGTAATACAAATTAAAAGCAAGTTATTGAATAAAGAAGAAAGAGACCTTCGAGAAGTTCCATTGGCATATCTCTCAACTAAAATCACATCCCTGTACGTAGAAGAAGAAGAAGAATGAGAGGAGGAGGAGGAGCAAAATTTAGGTTCATCATCATCTTCTTCTTCTTCTCCGTGTGGAAGAGCGGATTGTGTGGAAGAGCAGAGGATGTGAAGACGACGCGCTCTCTTTCTGTTGGAAGGAGATTCAAAAGCTGAGGATGAAGCAGCCACCGGACGAAATGAGAGTTGCAGAGAGGACGACATTTAACAATTCCGTCCTTCACCGAAATAGCTCTACTGTGCTTTGTCCTTGGATAAAGGAGCTCAGCTATCTCTTCTGCCCGCCCTTTTTTTTTTTTTTTCTCACATCAGTTATAGAGGGCCGCGAAACTTGAGAACCTTAGCCTAGTAAAAGAGCTCCATAGCCTCTACATACAAGCAGGGCCAGGACCCAAAATAACAAATTTGTATAGAAAATTACAGAATTGTTTTTTTTTTTTCTAAAGAAAATTACAAAAATCACAAAGGTCAACCGAAACATTTTTAAACATACTGTACTAAGGAAAGTTTTTCAAAATCACAGCACTTTTTTATTTTTCTATAAAAACTCATTGTGTGGCTCTTAAATTTTTATGATTTATTTTATTAAATTTTTATATATTTATTATATTTTTAAAAACTCTTAAAATATTTATTTGATACATATCAAATCCTTAAATATTTATTTGATACAACATTAAACCGTTAAATATTTATTTGATATAACATTAAATTCTTAAAAATAAATTCTACTTTTCATTTTTTTTTTTAAGAAAGGGTTCAATATTGTATCAAATAAATTTTTAAAGATCTTTTAAAACACAATAAATGTATAAGAACTCAATGAAACAAATCACATATGTGACACCTGTTAAGGATGCCAAACATACATTGTATGCATGTGACTAACACATAACATAATTATTTATGTCAAATTTTTAACTCACAATTTTATATATGTAACACATATTACACAGCTTCAAGCAATTCACATCTTTCTTTATATTATACATATATCATGCTCTAGCCTTAATACAAGATGTGAAAGTTTACTAAGTATAACACGCTCAAGAAAAACTGAGGACGACCTCCTGCTGACCCACCTGACACAATTCTAGTGCAATTGATGCAATTGTTCCTTCAAGACAGACTACAGTTCTTCTAGTCCTGAAAAATAATGCAGAGGAGTGAACCTGCAACTCAGTAAATAATAACATAATATTCTATAAAAAATAACACTCTCAGTCATGTAATATTATCAAGTATCAATCCATTCCATGTTTAACCATACATTTATTTAATTATACATTTATAATATGTATATAGTCATAGTAACATAATATTTTCTTTTGGATGACAACAAACTTGTGAATTTTATATAAAGTTCTTTTCAATAATTTATGGATCCCCTTTCGCACACAGCACACCATAATCTTGTATAAAATTTTTCTTTAGCCTTGTCACGACATATCAAGGGGATTCCATTACGCACACATCATAGCCTTACTCACAAGTAACAATTGTCTCCTTATACTCATCCAACCATATTTATTATATTTGCATATACATTACATATTTCTCCATAAAGCAAATTAATTTCTTCCCCACAATATATAGGAAAATAATATTATACCATAA
>CATIWM010002195.1:0-11106 GCA_949671775.1 Mallotus repandus | reverse complement strand
TAATAGGGACTATTGGTGAGTTAGGTGTAGATAAGGAAGAAGAAGAATTTGAGATAGATAAATTACCTGAGGAAGGTGAGAGACAGTGATCCACTTGCAAAGGATAAGTTATTTGCAACCAAGGGGAAGATGGCACACTTACTGGCAGTTCATCCAAAGGAGAGTGAGAATGAGCAACAATTTTTAATGGAAAAATTTTTTCATCAAAAGAGACATGTCTAGAAATTTAGATTTTTCCTGAATTTTTGTCCAAACATCTATACCCAAGGTGTGATGGGGAATATCCTAGAAAAATACATTGGGTAGTGCGGTAGGAAAATTTGTGCTTGTTCAATGGACGTACTAAAGGATATATTGCACATCCAAACACCCTTAAAATTTGATAATCCGGAACTTTATGATATAAAAGTTGATATGGAATTTTTTTATGTAAAGAAGTGGTAGGCAATCGATTGATTAAAAAAAATAGCGGTTTTAAAGGAAAATTTCAAATATTTATATGGAGCTCCACAATGACCAAGTAGTGTGAGACCAATATCAACTATTTGTCTGATTTTAAGCTCAATAATTCTGTTCTGTTCATGTGTATGGGGACAAGAAATTCTATGAACAATGCCATTTGTTGAAAAAATTTGTTCAATGGACGATACTCACCAGCCTAATCAGAATTGAATGATTTAATTTTTGTGTCAAATTGCTTTTCTACCATTGCTTGAAATTTATAAAAAAATTCCAGGAACTTCACTTTTACACTTCATGGGAAATAACCAAGTGAAAAGAGAATAATCATCGATAAATAACACAAAATATTTAAATCCAGAAATTTAACAAAATGGGGCAAGACCCTAGACATCAGAGTAAATAAGCTGCAATGGTTGGGTGCTATGATGATGAGTCAAGGGCAATATAATTCTATGGAGCTTGCCTAAACAGCAAGCCTCACACTTAACTGACTTTGGTTTTATTTTGGAACAAGAGAAATTGAAAGAATTGACTAAATGAGAAATAGTTTTAAAATTTGGATGACCTAGTCTAGCATGTCATTCTTCTAAACTTGTAAGGTATGCCACTACAAGAGAGGAAAGCCTGGGTGGAAGAACATCTTAGAGTTTGTAAAGGCTAAGTTCAGTTATCCCTTGGAGCACCGTTCTCTTTGTCACCTGATCCTTGACAAAACAACAGTTAGGGTGAAATTCAAAAAAAAAACAATTGTTATCAGTACAAAATCGTTTAACAGAAAGCAAAAGTTTTGTTATTTTTAGAATAAGACTTGATTAAGTTTAAGTAATTTAGAATGATAAAGGATAGAAGAAGTACCAACATTGGAAATTGCCAAACCAGTACCATCACCAACAAAAATATTGGACTTACCCTTGTATGTATCCAAAAGAGTAAGTGTTGAGAGATCAGGGGTTACATGGTGTGAAGCCCCCGTATCCGACTACTAAGTAGAAAGATCACCAGACGGAGTAAAAGAAAGAATACCGGCTGTGGAAGAGGATGGCAGCTCTGTCAAATATGCTTGATGATGTGCAGAAGAATTTGAAAATGAAGCTGCTATCCGAGATCGATTTTGGTTGCTGAAATTGGTGTCAAATCTTCTGCGACAGTCCATGGCAAGGTGATTTGAGTAACCACAAATCTAACAGGAAACTGAATTGAACCCTCTATGGCCACCACGATTTAATTGATGGCCTCTACCATTATTAAACACCGGACGATTATTAACAGCAGAAGAAGATCGATGAACCAAGTTGGCAACGGGAAGAGATGGTTCTTGCGATTTAAGCAACAATTCATAGGACACCAACTGTCCATATAACTCACTGAAGGACACCGATTCTGGACGCTGTTGGAGAGCAGCAATAATACCATTATATTCAGATCCGAGCTTCCAAAAAATTATGGCATTAAATTCCGAAGTTGATATGGGTTATCTGTCTAGTGTCAATGAGTCGGCAATAGCCGTTGCTTGGTAAAGATAGTGAGAAATAGATTTACCATCTTTTGAAAGGTTGTGGAGTTCGATGTGCAATTCAGTTTTATGGACATTGCTAATAACTCCACATACTGTTGCAAAAGCATTCCTTATCTCTGATGAAGATTGAAGGCCAGTGAGCTGTGGATCAATTTCTTCAATGATAGAAGATAATAACCAAGACAAAAGCATTTGGTCTTTTTGAAACCAAGTTGTATATGTTGGATTAAGAATAGATTAATTTAAGGCAGAATCAATGATTTCTCGTGGAGGAAAAGGCTCAGTACCATTGAGAATCCCATGAAGACTACAGTAATTCAGCAAGGGTGTAAACTAAAGTTTCCAAGGAATATAATTCTTGAAAATCAATTTAATAGAAAAAGTTTATTGGACATTAGTGGATGTTGAAGATGTTAGTGGAGAAGGGCAAGGAGAAATGGTGGTAGTTGAGGTCATAGATGAAAAATATGAAGAAAGAGATGAGGAAGATGAAAATGAAGTCATGGATCAATGCTCTGATACCAAGTCAAGAGCTGATTGTGAGAACTATTTGTTAACGTATATTGATGGATGAGTGTTATAAATATAGAGATATATATTGACAATACACTTAGCAATTATACAACGAATGAAGAATTCAAATACGAGTGAATGATTGAAGAGATAATGATCATAATTTCTCTAACAGAGTATAATGATTTTTAAGAAAATAAGACTTCCTAGCTAGTAAGAGAGTAATGAAGTGGTAACTCCCTCTTTAAGGGCATATTAGGATGCAGAGTTTGATTCCTACCATTGTCGATTTAAAAGGGGATGACCACCTTCTGTTGTATAGTCTATCAATACTAAGGTCATATGACCTCTCAATTTATTAAAAAAAAAAATTAGGACTTCCTACAAATATCATTTCTAATTTTGTACAGACAAATTTTTTTTTTTTATTTTGCCATTTTTGATTTTTCTATAAGTAAAGTCTAATTATGTTAATTTTTTTATTTAACACCCATTCAATAAGAGCAAATAACTAAAGTCAAACCTGCATTGGTCAGCAAAAAGAACATTGCTGCTGCTGCTTCTTTTTCTACGTTCTTCTTCCTTGTTAAACTGTAGCATATCTAACTGAAAAAGGAGTTCTGATGGAGATTCAACATTTCCTTCATCACCATCCCTTAAAGCTTTATGTGAAAACACATTTTAAAGTTGTCTGCGTTGCATGTGGAAGCTTGTTATTAGGTCACCAAATTACTTATGGTTGCAGTGGCTATGATTTTTTCCTCCATAAATCCTGTGCTAAGCTTCCTGAAAAGCTCCAACATTTTTTTCACCCATGTCCTCTTTTCTCACAATTGGATCTTTTAAATATAAGGGTGCTTACATTGATTATTTCACATGAAATGGTTGCTATAAAGTTCACTCACGCCGCTTGACTTACCGCTGTCAAGACTGTGACTTCGATCTTGATACTGATTGTGCTCGACTTCCTACAGTATTTAAATCAAAAGTTGAAGAAAAATATATCCAAAATCACATTCACATACATCCTCTGATACTGTTAGGCAAGATGGGCAAAAATGATGAAGTTTCTTACATAATATGTGAGAAGCTCTATCTGAACCATAGCTATGGCTGCAACAACTGCAAATTTTATATTCAAAAATCTTGTATGGACATGTTGCCTCAAAAGATTGTCATTTTTTATCACCCATGCCAACTTGTTTTCCTCACAACCCCTTCTTTTTGTTGTCATGTCTGTGAAAAAGAGTACTCGGGTTTTTATTTTTGATACAGTAAGTGTTACTTTCATTTATGTATGAAATGTTATCTATCTACTTCAAAAAGATCAGCCAAAGGTGAGCATGTTAAACACCCAAGTCACTTTCACCCTTTGCCACCCTTCAAAGAAATAGATCATGAAGCTTTTCGTTCATTTTGTTGAAAGATCTGCTTGACATTAACTTATGGCTGCCAAGAACAAGGATGCAGCTTTTATTTGCACAAGTCTAGTATAGAGATTCTACCTAAAGGGGTTCAACTCTTCTTTCATGCATGCTCCCTGATTGCTCTTTCAACTCTATATTATAAATATGATCTTTGTTGGGAAGACTATTCAGGCGTGTTCTATCATTGCTTAGCTTGTTGATTCAAACTCTGTATTGAATGTTGTATAATGCTCAAAAGGTGTAGTAGCAGTGTAGATGAAAATGAGGAAGAGTGGATTAAACAATTTAGCCCCCACCATCCTTTGTTGCTGTCTGAGAACATGAAAGATCACTGTGAAGTTTCTTGTGGGATCTGCAGAGCGATCTTGTCAAATTTGAGTTTTGATGAGTGCAAATTTTATTTTCATGAAGCTTGCATCGGCATGTTACCTCAAAAGATTAATGTGTCAAGCTTACCACTTGTATAGGGGAGAGAGGCAATACCTGTGTTAGTAATCGGAAGCCCAAGACCATTACAAACATGGAGTTGATCATTCCTCTATAAGCATCTATTATTTGTAAATTGGAAAGGTCCGGTGTGATGTAATTGGTGGTGTCGGTGTCGGGTACCTAAACTAGTGGTTGATAATCGGCATAATTGCGATGACTGCCATAGGTGGGATTGCCATGAGCCCGATTGAAGGAGGAACCCGCAGCAGAGTAGTGAGCTTGGGGATGAAAAGATGGCGGAGCAGATGCAGGTTGGTGGGAGTTCCTCCTTTGGCACTTGTCAATAGTGTGGTTCCGCCACCCACAAATTTGACAAGGAGCATGTGGGTAGCATTGGCGATATCCAGTTTTGGGAGAGGTATGTGGCGGATGAGGTGGGGTGGGCAACAGAGGGGCAGAAGGGCCTCTAACAGCAACATGAGCAAGAGGAAGATCTTGGGAGGCTTTGAGCAAGATTTCATGTGCCACAAGTTGGCCATGAAGTTTATAGAATGGTACAGGATCAGGTCTGAGATTTAATATCATTATGATGCTATGAAAATCACTCCCAATGTTGCGATATACTATGGTATTAAACTCAGCTGAGGTGAGTTGTCTTCCAGCAGAACTAAGTTCATCAGATAAAGCCTTGGCTTTTTGTAAATATTCAGAAATGGAGAGGTCATTTTTCTTGAATTCCTGCAGCTCAATATGAAGTTGGAGCTATTTATTTTGTAAAACAAAGACAAAGGCTCGAGCTAATGCATCCCAAACAACATAGAAAGAGGAAAGATTAATTATGTAGGCAAACATAGGTTCAGTGAGAGATGATAGAATCCAAGAGAGAAGGAGCTGGTCTTTTTTGAAGCAGAGAGCATAATCCAAATTTGGTATTTGAACAAGAGGATTGGTAGTTGAGGGAATAGTTTTTGGAGGTGTAGTAGAGGTACCATCAATGAATCCATGTAAATCTTGGAAGTGGAGGAGACGAATAAACTGAGCTTTCCAGGTGAGGTAATTTTTCTTATTGAGTTTGATAGCAAAAGTGTGGGTAAAGGAGGATGAGAGAGCCGATGTAAATGTATTAGAGGTGGGGACAAGTTGTTGATGGGCCATTGTAGGGAGTTGAATGTTGATTTTGTTTATTGTTTGCTTCGAAAAAAAATTTGATGTTTGAGAGCTAAAGCTCTGATACCATGTCAAGGTTTAGAGAAGAAGGTTGAGAAAAGAGAATTAATTATGTTGTATTTTATTAAAAGAGATGTACATCAATTTATATACAAGCATAGCTGATATAGCTGATGAGAAAAGTATAAATAAGTGGTTACAATAAGATAACATAATAAAAAAAGGAAAATACAATTGATGTTTATCACTTAACATGATGAACATTTCTTTCATTCATGTCTTTACTCTTGCTCTCTAGTTATGGTCTCAACCCCATCCTATCGATGTTGTGGATGTGACAAAATAAGTGCAGGATTGACCTTCAGCTGCGGGAGGTGCCAGTTTCATCTCTGTATTGAATGTGCTCTGCTGCCTACAATACAGATAGGAGCTTATGAGAAGATTCAACATTTCCTCCATATGCATCCTCTTGTACTTAGCAAGAACAAAGTTTCTGATGTTTATTGCAGTGCATGTGGAACTCCATGCTTGGTTCAACTTATGGTTGTAGCAGATGCAAGTTGCTCTTACACAAATCATGTGCTGAATTACCCCAGAAGATCAAATATTTCTCTCATTTTTCTCACCCTCTCATCTTGGCTTCTCTAAATTCGGAGCAAAGACGAGCTTCTATAAGTGATTAGAGAAATTCCAAAAAGGCTAGATGTCGTTTATATCTTAAGGATTGCTGTGACTTAGCCTTCTGCTGTAACAAATGCCATATCCAACTGGATGTTGAGTGTGCATTACTAAAGCCCACAATAGAGTACCTAAGTCACAATCACCTCCTTACCATTGTTGATAAAATACATGACAATCTTGAATGCAAGTTCTATAAAACATTCACTGTCTTGAATGCAATTTCAGTCTCCACCTTCTATGTGGTCCTTTGCCCTATACCATAAAACATAAGTGTCACGTAGATACCATTAATAGAGTAAATGTATTCCTGATGAATTTCTGTATTGTACACTAAGGTATTATTGTATTTGTAATCATCATTGTCCATATATATATATGGGTGCTGTATGTCTTGGAATATACAAAACTCACCCTTCTTTATGGTATCAGAGCTGCCAACCTAAAAATTATTTCTTCTTCCTCATTATTCCTTCTCTTTAACCTTTTCCTTTCTCCATTATGTCGACCACTTCTACTTCTTTGTCTGCGATTACCACCTCCTATAATTATTAAACAATTTTAATTCCATTTTTGTTTTTAGTATCATAAAAAATCATGCCTCGATGGTCCTTGATTTCACCAATTTTCTTTTTTTTGGCAAACTCTATTCCTCAATATTTTACGCTGCCATCAGATTCATGACCATATCGATGAGACTACTGAACCCCCTCATTCTACAATAACAGACATAGATTCTACCCAACCTAAACCTAATCCCACATATGCCTTGTGGTAGCAGATTGATTATGTGATTATATCTTAGCTCCATGCGACTATTTCTTCAGAGATTTTAAAACAAGTTGTTCAACCTGGCAAACCTTGCACAGCCCGCCAAACATGGCAAGAAATTGAAAAACTTTTCCATGATCATGTCAATGCTGAATACTTGCAACTCAAGCTCTCCTTTAATCAAGCAAACAAAGGCTCTCTCTGTATGGTTGAATATTTACAACATATAAAATCCACCACAGATTCTCTCCATTCCATTAGAAGCCCCATTGATGATGATGATATTATTTTACAAATCTTATCTGGTCTCTCGCTTGAATATTCTGATGTTTTCACTGTCATGACAGCATGCAAACCCTTGCCGACATTTTTGGAACTTCGCTATTTTCTTCTGGCTCATGAGTCTCGCATTCATTCAGACTCTAAAACAACATCTGATACACAAGCACTTTCTACGGTTCGATCTAGAGGTGGATTTCCTTCCTGTGATAATTCTCGTGGTGGTTATGGTCGAAATGCCAGATTTCAATATCAACGTGGTGAAGGATATGGTTCTTTTCGTTCAACTGGTTCTCGTGGTGACTCTCCAATTTAAGGCCACAAGTCTCCTTCCTATGGCAATTGACAATTTCATCCCTTATATCCTCGGCAGCGCTATTCCTCCTATTTTAGGCTGCCATATGGTTCTTCTTCCATTCTTGGCGCACCTCTCGTCCAATGCCAAATATGTGATGCACCTTCTCACAAGGCCCAGTTTTGTCCGCAACGTGTCCCCAGCGCCCCAGATTTATATTCATCCTTTGCTGGTTTACACCTGCATGAACCGTAATGACAAACTGACACTGGGGCATCTCATCATATGACAGGTAATAAAGACATTTTGGATTGCTATAAAACGTATACGGGTAATGATTCTGTTACAGTTAGTGATGGAAGGAAATTAACCATAATTCATGTTGGTCAGAAAACTCTTCATACACCTCTCTCTAAATTTCTTTTACGTGATGTTTTTTTTGCTCCTGGTTTATAGTTCAATTTACTTTATGTTCATAAATTTGCTCGTGATAAGCCTTGTTCTCTCGATTTT
Source organism: Mallotus repandus (assembly GCA_949671775.1). Classification (NCBI taxonomy): domain Eukaryota; kingdom Viridiplantae; phylum Streptophyta; class Magnoliopsida; order Malpighiales; family Euphorbiaceae; genus Mallotus; species Mallotus repandus. The sequence continues at coordinate 3,056 of CATIWM010002195.1, read as the reverse complement.
GATGGTTTTGGTTTCTCTGTAAAGGACCAACCAACACAGAAGACAATCCTACGTCGCAATAGTCAGGGTTCTCTCTATCCTTTTGTGGATTCAGATGGTTCCAATTCCAATCCTTCAACCTTGATTGCTTCCAAAGTGTCTCCCTCCCTATGGCATCAACGCCTTGCCCACCCTGGTGTCCCCGTGATGTCTGCGTTTTTTAAACAAAATTATAGTTCTCTCAATTCTAGACATTTTACTTCTTTTTGTCATACTTGTCAACTTGGCAAACATACTAAACTTCCATTTTATGATTCCATTACTGTAACTCATGAACCTTTTCAATTGATTCATTCAGATGTTTGGCATTCACTAGTTCCTTCCTTTACTAGTTTTCGTTATTATGTTTTATTCTTGGATGATTACACTAGTTATTCTTGGGTTTTTCCTTTGAAGGTTAAAAGTGATGTTTTTGATACTTTTGTTACTTTTAAACCAATGGTTGAAACTCAATTCAACAAGAAGATTCAATAAGTTCGTGGTGAATATCTCAATAACAAATTTAAAAATTTGTTTCATAATGCTAGAATCCTTACTCAGTTTTCTTGTCCACAAACACCTCAATAAAATGGTCAAGCTGAACGGATGCATAGAACATTACTAAATGCAATTCGAGCATTGCTTTTTCAATCTTATTTGACATCATAATTTTGGGTCGAAGCATTATATGTGGCTGTTTACACTCTTAATAAGTTACCTCATGTTTCTCTTTATTTTACAAGCCCAAATGCAATGCTTTATGGTGTCAAACGGGATTATTCTATGCCTAAGGTTTTTGCTTGCCTCTGCTATGCTCATGTCACTTATCCTACTTCACATGAGTTAGCACCACGAGCCAAAAAATGTCTTTTTATTGGTTATGCAACTCAACATAAGGGATATCGATGTCTTGAACTGTCAACATCCATAGTTTTTATTTCCAGGTATACTACCTTTGTTGAAGATGTTTTTCCCTATTCAAAAATTACACCACATACGGTACCAACTTCAACTCATGCCTTGGATACTTTCGACCTTTTTCATAATCCAGCTTAGGTACTTAATTTCTCTCCTTCCTTATCTCATTCAAACTCCTCTACTTTATCTCCATTCCCTACTTCTAATAACTTCTTGTCCTCTATGTCCAACTCAAACACTCCCACCTCATCTTTTTCTTCTTCTTGTACCATAACAGCTCTTTTTCCTACTACTACCTAACAAACACATTCATATCCTTCCATTCAACATTGCGCAACCACCTCTTCTTATTCTACTTATCAATCCTCTACACTGTTATCCTCTTACCCTATCACTCTTAATCATACCCCACCTTCAATCACACAAACCAATATTCATCCAATGATTACTCGAACTAAAGATGGTACCAAAAAGTTGAAACAATTTTTTTGTTTGGTCTCAAGTGTTGATAGTTCTATAAAAATGGAGCCTACTTCCTTTAAAGAGGCTATTACTCAACAACATTGGTGTAAAGCTATGATTTCAGAGTTTAATGCCTTATTGGCCAATGATACATGGACCTTGGTGCCTCGTCCACCCCACATAAATAACATTATCGACTGCAAATGGGTGTACAAGTTGAAATGCAAAGCTGATGGTAGTGTCAAATGGTATAAGGCACGGCTTGTGGCGAAGGGTTACGATCAACAATATGGTATTGATTTTGATGAAACATTCTCTCTTGTTATTAAATCGGCCACCATCCTTATTGTCTTAACTATGGCATTGTCTTATGGTTAGAAAGTTTATTAATTAGATGTCAAAAATGAGTTTTTGCATGGCAAGCTTGATCAAGAGGTATATATGGCTCAACCATAAGGCTTTGCTGATTCCCGGTATCCTGATTATGTTTGCAAACTCAGTAGAGCTTTGTATGGGTTGCGACAGGCACCCCGTGCTTAGTTTCTGCGGTTTACATCGTATTTACATCAGCTTGGTTTTTCAAGTTGTAAATCGGATTGTTCCATGTTTGTCTACAACGCTTCTGACAGTATGGCAGTCTTATTATTGTATGTCGATAATATATTAATCACTGCTTCTACTTCATCTTTGCTATCTCGACTTATTCAAAACCTCAAAACTGAATTCATGATGACGGACATGGGGATTTTACATTATTTTTTGGGCATCCAGGTTCTTTATAACAATGAAGGCCTTTTTCTTTCTCAACACAAATATGCCCATGATTTGTTATCTAAGGCTGGTATGCTTAATTCTAAAGGTGTTTATTCTCTAGTTGGTAGCCAGCCCTCCACTTCTTTTCCTTCCAAACCATTTGATAATGCCACTCTCTATCGCAGCATAGTTGGTGGATTGCAATACCTTACTTTCACTCGTCCAGAGATCACCTATGATGTTAATTTTGTTTGCCAACATATGCATAACCCTCTTGAAGTTCACTGGTAATCTATCAAATGCATATTGCATTATATAAAGGATTCTCTGTCTTGTGGTTTATAGCTTTATCCCAAAAATTTAACTAAGGTGGTAGCCTACAGTGATGCAGATTGGGCGTCTTGTCTTGACACTAGAAGATCAATAACAGGTTATTGTGTTTTTCTTGAAAATAATTTGGTTTCTTAGGCATCCAAAAAGCAACACACAGTGTCCCGAAGTAGCGCCGAGTTTAAGTATAGAGCCCTTGCTGCCGTTGTTGCCAAAGCGTGTCGGCTTCGTTCACTTTTGGGTGAGCTCTATGTCTCTCTTCCATCTCCAATGGAATTTTTTTGTGATAACATTTCCGCCACCTACCTTGCTGTGAATCCCGTTAATCATGCCAGGACAAAATGTTGAGAAGTGATTCAAAGGTTGACCGGGTTTTGTGGGATCATGGGTTCCTAGAATTATGATTCTGTTTTAGTCAATAAGTTAGTGCGTATTGTTGCTAATTTTATGCTGGTAGTTGAGTAAACTTAGTTTATTATTTATTTTTTGTAAAGCCTATATATATGGGCACTTCACATCATCTTTATTTTATTAAGTAATAAAAAGGTAGGAAGAGTTCCTGCATATTTCTTTTG
>CATIWM010002190.1:0-12583 GCA_949671775.1 Mallotus repandus | reverse complement strand
TGGCTAAACACTTAAACCAATTCCTTTAGAATAGAATCTCACTTCCTATTTTCTAAACCTAAAAAATAAAATAACAAGAATATCTATTCTAACACTCACAAACTCTCACAAGAGTTATACAAATACAAAAATTGTTTAAGAGAGAATTTGAGAGCTTAATTGAATGCTTAAGAGAGAATGAATGATAAACAAGTTTCTTAAACCTTCAATTAAACTCAATGAGGTGTTTATAGATAAACACTCAAAAATATGTCTTTTGTAGGTATTAAACATATCTCCAATGTCTCTTATTGATTTTTTAATCAATTTAGACTTTTTATAGCTGTTACGACACTCACGGTCTTGAGGAGCAAGCCTTGGCTTATGATCATCAGTTTGAGGATCATTGCATTCAAATATATCCATTGAAAGCTGTCAGGACTACCCTCATGAGCTGGTCATGATCGTGAGGCCAAACCATGAGCGGCAATATCCAAAACAGCTGAAATAGCTCAAAATGGGCACCAACAGGGGATAACTAGTGACCTGCAGTGAGATGCTCGTGAGTGGGAATTTAGTCCTTCAAGATTATCAAATCAACCTAATATTTCTTCATAAAAGTTGTAGATATTTGTCTTAAATTTCCATATCATTTTGAATCACCTCAATTATACCTCTTTATCTCAAGATATTGCTGAAATACTAAGAGCTAAACCTAAAATTAAAGCTGCATATGCTGAATTTGACTGAAGATTTGCAAACCCAAGTGAACTCGGATTTTGACAAATAAGCTCAATTCAGAAAGCTTATGATGTCTACTTAAAATTTAAAGATCACTTTCTTATTATAAAGCTCTAAGGATTTTAAAATCCTTCTTGAATCTTAAAGGTCGAATCAGCCCAAAAGCATACTTATCAATCCCGGACGTGACCATACTTTGGACCAATGTCCAGAGATATTTTTCTTTGATATTTATACTCCATTTTGAATTCTAATTGATTCCTAACTTATACACACTTAAAAAAACAAAATTAAATACTCAAAATTAAGTTTGTTAAGATCAAAATCAAGATTGATCATTGCTAAGGTCAACATGACTGCTACTTCTGTTTTCTTAGCATTCAATCTATAGTTATCTGCACAAAAAATGGGTGTAGATTAAGACTCAATTTCTTTAGCAATAAATTTGAGAAATTAATGATTAGCTATAAAAGAAGTACCTGCTAATGGCATGGAGTTGCAGAGTTGTTATCATCTCTTTCGAATCCAATGACCATCAAACTTGATATTGGGGATGTGAGCAATGTAAGGCCAATCCTCACCGATAATATTTTAGTATCTTTTCTTCAATATAGGACATCCTTAGATGTTCAAATTACGCAAAGAGGTTAAGGAATGCATTCATTAAGGCAGACACATTAATGATGCACAGCTCAAAATTGTTCAATCTCAAAGAGATGGGAGATTTTTCCCATATCTAGGTAGAGATTTGATATCTCCCTTAATTCTCTCTATCTGAAGAGTCTTCAAGTTGTAGAGGGAATTAAGTAAAGAAGACAATCAAGGCAATTGCACTTTATCCATACTTAATAAGACATTAAGAGAAGAAAACAACGGCATGGTTGTCAACTTAGTTCATCCGATGACATACAACTTAGAAAGACGAGGAAACTGCAGAAGGCCAACTGCTATCATTGCTTCTGATGAATTGCTTTTGCTCTTATACCACCATCCCTTGAGCTCAAAGTAATTCACTAGCCGCAACACTTTGTAATAATTGGATTATCTTCTATGTATTTCAAATCTAGCAAATTCTAAATCCCAAGATTTTTAACAAAGGGATGTTATAAAATGGTGAAAGATACCTACATCTTCTACAATCCTGTATCCAGATGTAGACTAGATTTTGAGAGAGATGGAAGCCAATCTGGGAGCCTTATGCTTATGTATCCAACCACAGTCAAGTCTTTGAGATTCTAGTGTGGCTGAAGTTTTGAAAATGACTTTTTATAATCATAGCTTCAATATTTTTCTCTGTCCCAGGTTAAATGCAGTGATTGAATGCCTTCCTTCAATTGCAAATTAGCAACATCAAATTCTAATACCTGATTCTTCACAAATCCTAAATTTTTCATAGTTAATTTACCTTCTAAATTTTGTAGTAACTTTAATTCTTCCAAGCCTGCAGCACTATTCTTTATAGTATCTTTGGCTACTATAAAGCAACTTAACATCCGAAGGGAAATTAATTTTCCAAGCCCACATGGCATATGCGTCAAAGACCAGCATTCCTCGCAATACAGATGCCTAAGAAAAACCAACCTGACAATGTTTTTAGGCAACTTTTCTAGATTCACACACTTCAAACATTCAACACTTACAACCGAAGCAGCTCCGTTATAGAATTTGGAAGTTTCCTGATCTCAATATTGCAAAAAATATCAAGATATCTCAAGTGTTTCAACTTGTCTATAAAAGAGGGTATTCTCACAACACTTATATTATGAATGTTGAACACTTGCAGGCACCTAAAATTTGTAAACAATGTTTTGTAATTGGACTCCTTTTCCCATTCTCCTTGGTTTTGTCCCAATGATTAACTTGGCAACAGTAACATCCTTAATTTTTTTGCATTCAACAATCCACTAGAACGGAGTTGCTCTGATAAATGCAAATGAAAATGACATGATATATGACCATTAAATTCATAATCACCACCTACAGCATTGGAATTCCACTATGAGTCCCAGAATCTAAGCTTGCAAAGTCATGCGCTAAATCATGCATTATGTAGCTTTTTGCATTGCTAAATTCATCTTGTTTTACATCTTGGAAAAATGACCTTCTCCATAAAGTCATAAGATACTAAAGACCAACATCTTCAAGAGATTGACTAACATCTGATAATGGATCAACAAATCCTTGTGCAATCCAAAAATGAATTAGCGTTTTCATATCAGTCTCATGACCTTTTGGGAACAAGCTACAATATGCAAAACAATGCTTTAACCACAAAGATAAATGATTATAGCTACAATTAAGATGAGAAATGACCACTTTTGCGTCTTTTTGAAGCTCTTCTTGAATATGATTTTGCAAATAGGCTAACCATTCAGCTTCTTCAATTCTGAATTACAAAAAACTAACAGTAATACTTATTGCAAAGGGAATTCCTTCACACTTCATTACAATCTTTTCTCCCATTTGTTGTAGTGAATCTTTCAATTGCTTTACTGGACTCACAATTTACTTAACAAAGAGCAAGAGTTGTCTAGAGAAAGGCATTGTAGATCATACGATCGCAATGTGCTAGTTCTCATCGCTACATACTTAAAGCGTGTTATTACCCTACTTCGCCTTGCACTATAGTGGCATAGTGTATCATACAGTTCATGCCATTGGTCAAGAAACTCATAACAAACATCATCCAGCACAAGTAAAAATCTTTTCCCGGTAATTTCTTCTCTAAGATGACTCAATAAATGACCCATTCTAAAGACTCCAGTTTGCCTATCAATTGCTGATAACATTGCTCTCTGAAGAATCACCCTTTTATCATAGACATCGGAAGCACAAACCTACATTTTGAGCTCAAAATGATCTTGTACTCTATCATCATTACAAAAAAATTTAGCCAGTGTGGTTTTGCCTATTCCTCCAATTCCAAAAATCGAAATGACAGCAACATTACTATTAGCTTTTATGTTTAACAAAAGATTTACAATTTCCTGTTTATCATCATCCCTTCAAATGACCTCTCCATTTCCTATAAATGACAAAGTACAACTCCTCTCTGTTCCAAAAGTTGGAGTTTCTCCAAAGTACCTACCTAATCCCAATTCAGGCATGTTTTTGCTATATTATGTATTCTCTCCCTAGTTAACTTGATCATCCTATGGACATTAACATATGTTTTTCGACGTGAAAAGAATAGCCATACCTTATGTGTCTTTTTACTTTCATCAATGACTAGTTACCATAAAGCTTCAGAGAGCAAGTCGTCCAACATGTCGTTAGCAACGTAAACAATTCCTTCAAGCAGACATAACCAAAATATTGACATCGTCTCTGATCTAGACTTCTTTTCTGCATCAAGGAGCATGCCATAAATCTTTATGATTGTATTCTTAAGTTTTTTAAGCTCATCCTCAACACCCCACTTCAGCTTCTACTCTTGAAATGCTAGCAAACCTATTTTCGTAATCATATCTCCTACGGACAGGGATACATGTCGCTAATCGCGACATGCATCCACTATTGCGGGTGGACTTTATGCTCATTTTGCCCTTTTATTTTTTTCAATTCTTTTTTTGAAAATTAAAATATTTTTTATGGAATCTAAAACTTAGATTGCACCCCTATCGTGTGTTGGTGAATTTTTTTTTGGAATCTAAAACCTAAGTTGCACATGGGTGAACCCATCGTATAAGGATTTAAACATCCGTAACTTGTAAATTTTTTTAATAATTAAATGAAAATAATAAAATATTTTTTTTTGAATCTAAAATCTAAGTTGCACACGGATGAACCCGTCGTATCAGGATTAAACACCCGAAGCTTGTAAATTTTTTTTCTAATAATATAATTGAAAAAATAAAACAAAATAACGATATTTTGGTAATTTGGTTGCTAGTAGCATCTCATTTCCCATCTCCTACAATATTGAAAAGAACTCCTTCAGCTATTTTGAGAAGGACACTTTCTTTTTTATCTTTTTTTAAACACAACAAAAAATTAAGAGTCTGCGTAAATTTAGATAAACGATAAACATAATGCTTATGCATGCTTTTGTAAAACCATGCCTTGCGTAAAGTACATGATTTCGTGCTCCTTATGATTTTTTTTTATTTTTATTCCTACAACCAAGATGTTCCTTGCTCCTAGTTTTGTTAAAGGACTATTCCTTGCATCTTGTGAAAGTGTTAAAAATGATTCCAAATGTCAAGCTTTACCTAATATGCAAGAAAGGAAAACTATCCCTATTATTTTTACGTCATTCAATCCATCCTCCTAAACAATGAGATACATTTCAGGGAAAAAATGGTGTAGCATGATTCGTGTAGGTTAGCAATATGAAATTGATGAACTAAAATTTTTAACTTATTGTGTCATGAAGACAAGAGATGCCCTTCTGTCATGGGAGTGTTTTTCTCGGTACCACCAAGCTAATTGCTTCCTACTTACTGCTTACTCTTATATGTAATGATTAGATTTAAAATATTTATGGAGGTAATTACTAGCAAAGATCATTTAATTTTGGGCATTTTTTTAAAATGATTATCTAATTTTTATTTTTTTAATAGCATGAGTTTTATATTCATTACCGGCGGAGATCGCTTGATACAATTTGGTAAAAATTAGTTGATATGACTAAAAAAAAATCCAAAAATATATTTTCACTTCGTTTGCTACATGTTAAAATAATACTAATTGTAAATTCATGTGATGCGTGTACTACAAAATAATATATATTTTATTAAATTATTTTAAAATCTTAAATAATTTAACTAATTAAAATTTTTGTGATAACTATTATTATTATTATTATTATTACATTGAGAGTTATGGATTTTAATTAAATCTGATAATTATTTATAATTTAATTTTAAATTTTATTACAAAAAGCAATTTAATTTTTTTCTTACTTTATTTATATGTGAATTTTCTAACTTTTTAATAACCAAATAGGAAATTTATTATACCTTATAGTAGAAACTATAATATTGTGAGCTGAAAAAAATTAAAATTTTCTATGTATTAAAATAATTAACAAAAAATAGTGTAAATGACACATACAACATACTCCAATAGTAACTTTATTATTATAATAATAATAATCATAAATAATAATAATAATATTATTAAAAAATACATATCAAATAATTAATTTACACATTATGTCATTATTAATTTTAATTATATATTAGATTTGGTTGTTCCATATTATATTATTATTAATATATGAATTATATATATTTTGTGGACTATGGTTTGAGCATTCACTCATATAATATTAAAATTCACAATATTTTAGTTAAAAAATATTTTAAAAATCACTTTAAAAATTCTATTTTATTTCTAACTCTCTATTCACTATTCCTATCTATTTACTTGGTATAATAGTGTTTTAGTTAAAAAAAATTAAAAATAAAATTTCTAATGATTTAGAGAAAATAATTGAGTAATTTACGTATTATATAAGTTCTTTTAGAATTTAAGCAGTGCTCAAATATATATATTGGTATTTTAGCTAAAAATTAATACTAAAAAAATTATAATAATAAACATTTTATTTTAATAAAAAATTACGATTTTTAGTGGTTTGACATATTAGTTTTTAGAGTGAATACTCAAATATGAAGATAAATACTTGTCAAATTTTTGACATAATAACTTTAGGGCTCAACATTTAAAATATATATATATATATATATATATAGATTCATTACTGGTCACCTAAAATTTTTATTTCAAAACTACAATTACCTAATTTTAATTAATGGTTGTCATAATAAAAATCATCGATGTTATAACGTGAAAAATTTCTCTTTCTTAAAAAATTAAGGCATGTACTTTAAAATTTTAAAAGATTTTTTTTAAATAATAGTTTTTTAAAAATTTAAAATATTTTAAAAATTAGATTTTTTCTTTAAAATTTTTAAATTTAGTCAATTTTTATATGAAAATTTTTTAAAAGGCTTACTATGGGTTTAGGATGTTTCAAGCTTTCTTATTCTCTTGTGAAGGTCGGATCGTGACATAAGTATCACAAAAATTTTCTTACAATCAAATTATATAAGTTTTAAAAGGGCTACTTTCAATTAGTCTTATCTATCAGGTAAAACAATTTTTTTGTTACCTAGTTCTTAAAATCAAATTTTTTTTTTATATTTTAACCCCAAAACTATTAAAAATATTATTTTAAATAAATGATATTTTTATTTTTATTTGTGACTTCTTTTATTACTTAACTTTCACAATAACTATATAACTCACTAAAATCATTTTAAAAAAGAAAAAGAAAAATTACATTTTTCTTAGCTTATTAGTTATATTGGTAATAATAAATAAAATTAATTAAATATTTTTAATTATTTTTAAATATATAATTGTACTTTTAAAAATTTATAGAATTTAATTATAAAAAAAATTTATAATATTTAATTTAAAAAATGATATATGTTATAGAAATAACGTTCTTGTTATCAGTCTTCACACGTGTCATTTTCTTTTAGAAAAGAGAATTGATAGAACGATATCTTAAATTAATTACTTTTTAAATCACTTCAGTTCTTGAAATTTTAAATTAATTACTTTTTTTTTTGTTCCGCATCATGTTGTAAATATATGTTTATGCTTGTTTACAGTACATATATCTTTATTATTACAATTTTAATTAATAAAAAAGTAAAAAAATAAATATTCATACTTTTTTAAATCAAATAAAATTAATTTTATAAATAAATAAATATACATATATATATATATATATATATATATATCAAATAATTCTTTGTTTTATGGTTTGAATTATTAAAGGATTTTGATTGATAAAAGCGTTTTATAGGCACAATACTTTCATTAGACTCGCTTCTCTTATTACTATTGTTAATTCATAAGAACACAAGAAATAACAGAGAAAAGGAGAAATATGGAAAATAATTAATATCTTCATACAACCCAATTCCGAATCTAATTTGTTGGAGGAATGATAATGGAGCTGCTTTTGGTATTGGACTTGAACAGCTCTTCAAACTCTCTTGTCACATTAAGAGCAACTTGTGATACTATAGGAGAAAGAGCATTCCACACTGATTTCTTAGTGCTAAACTCTTCAACAATAGGCCTGCATAAAAATATAACCAAAAGAAAATCTAATTAAGTTTTAATGAATGCTAATGAAAGGGAAGAATGAATATAATTAGTTATTGTAGTTGATTACAGATTTTTATTTTATTCCTTAATATTGCAGAACTTTTTTACTTAAATTTAATGCTGCTTAGTTAACTAGTAATATCATATTTAGTCCTTGAGATCAAAGAAAACGAAATTACTAATTACCACGTAGAATTTGCTATAGAGAGAAGCTCCATTCCTTCACTATCAGCAACTACTGCAACTGTGAAGAATCCGGGCACCGGGAACAATTGACCGGCCTCTACTTTAGCATCCAAGACTAGCTCACCATAAGTGCCAACAATCTGTACTTGACCAGTTCCTTGAGCAACATAAAAAAGTCTAGTTGATCCATCGGCAGTGTAAGTGGGTGAATACATAGCATTGGCATTCAACTTCACAAGACTAGCACTGAGCCCTACTTGCCCAATAAGTGGTAATTTAGCTGCTGTCAATGTCTTGAAAACACCACCCTTTTGGACCTCGAGATCAGCTGATGCAGCTTCAATGTTATGCACCATTTTGTCAACAAGTTCCTTCTGAGAATTCGGCATGCAAATTCCTTCTTCTAGCTTAATGATTAACACACCAGTTTGATTTTTTGCAAGCTTTTTTGCTTCTTTTTCACTCATATTGTAAGCTTGAGCTGTAAATTTAGATGAGAGTCCACCCATAATTCCTTGACCTCCAGATAACAGAAAGTAGGTGAATTCTCCAGGAACTAAGGCCTTGGAAGTTTCTCCTAGGAAAACCATACTGAAGTCTGAATCGCCATTGTTGTACCACCATGAGATACTTCCTAGAGGCACTGGTATGATATCTCCTTTCTTAAGTTTTAGCACCACTTCTTTTGATGAATTTGGGGGCACCATGCCCACTATCCCTTCAGTTCCTGCAAGAATATAGGATTAAGATTATGAATATTACTATTGTATTTTCTGGCTAATAATATTTAAATTTGTATAAATTTCATGATTAACTCTGCCAACTACCTCAGTGCCGCTGAGTCAAAACTTATCAATTTTATATATTATAAAATATTTATTAATTAGAGAGATATTTTTCTGTAATGTATTACATTTTAGAGTTGAATTCATAGTATATATTTTACACTTGGTTAATAAAAATGTGACACATATATTCGTGTTATAAATCTAACTATAAGGTGTAACAATTTTTTTTATTATTTTGTAGATAATATTATAAGTGTTGAATTCTTAATTCAACATTGAACTTAGATATACATATTATATGGGTTAAATATTTCGGTAGTCACAAAACTTTACACTTATTTTATTTTGGGTACTAAAGTTCAATTAGTTTCGTTTTGGTAACCAAACTTCGATTTAAGTGTCATTAAGTGATCACTTGGTGACATTTTGCTGATGTGACAATTATACTTGAAATATTCAAAGAATATTTGCTACATCAGCATGTCAATTCAGCACCTCATATTGATAACTGAAATTAAACAAAATAAATTTAGCACCCAAAATGAAATATATGTATAGTTGGGTGAGCATCAATATATTTTTTCCTAACAAATAATTAATAACTTTTTTGATCTTCTAATTATAATTAGCATTATATTATATGCTTATTATGATATAATTTAATCTTATTTATTAATATAATATAATATAAATTATTAGAAATTTATTAATAATTTAATAATATTATAAAATTATTATTATTTTAATTTTTATAATTATAATAATAATTATTATTATATATACAGTATTAAACTAGAAGGTCATCCCTTATGAATCATTATTAACCTATATTTTGATAATGATATCACACTTATGCAATTTGATATATGATTTTTTTTTTAATATTTTAAACTCAATCAATAGGCACTTTTTCGATAAATAAATAAATGTTCAAATTTTTTTATAAATCAACATTTGATTTAATAAATTATATAGTTTATGTTTATATTTAAATTATATATCTGATATTAATTAAAAGTGATAGAAAAATAACTATATTTTAAATTTTATTGATAGAAAGTAGTTAATTCTTATTGACATTTAATTTAATATTACTTTTGTCAGCAAATTCTCTATTTTCATTTCGACATAGTTAATTAATGGATTAAATATGATTTTTTTAATATAGGTCAAATAATTTTTTTGACATGGTTAATTAATGGGTTAAATATGTTTGTCGTCACCCAACTTTGCACTAATTTTATTTTTGGCACCAAACTTTAATTGGTTTCATTTCAATCACCAATCTGAATTGACATGCTGATGTGGTGAATATTCTTTGAATATTTCAAGTCTGATTGCCACATCAGTAAAACGTCATCAGGTGACCGGCTAATGATACTTAAATCGAAGTTTGATTACCAAAATGAAACCAATTGAACTTTAGTATCCAAAATGAAATAAGCGCAAAATTTGGTGACTACCGAACTATTTAACCCCATATTATGTATTATAAACTATAATATAAAATTAAGTCTAATTAAAAGTGATCTCTTAAATTTAGATAATTTGAGAGTTGTGGACTTTTAATGTGTACGGACTTAAGGATAATTTCTATTTTAATAATGAGATAACATGAAAATTATCTATATATTTGAAGTCACGATACCTAAGTCATACATATAATTATTCTAATTCTTTCTGATATCCCATAATTAGAGAAAATAGAGAGATATTATCTTTAGAAAATATACTGATTTAAAAGACTAGCCACATCATTCCAAAAGATTAATCACTATAAATTCAGATATACTTTCGCTATTACATCAACAATTTCTGTTATTTGACATGAGATTGGATCTCAAGCTATTAAACAATTAAGGCGTGTTTCAAGCCATGAGTTTGAAAGTTTTTTTTGTTAGATATTAAAAAAAATATGAAAACTTTTATTTACTCCAGGTTTATTACATCCTGTATGTTTAAATTTATAATACAAAGAAACATACCAGATTTTTATTGATTTAGTGTAAAATAATTTATATATTATAAATCTAACAATAAAGTGTAATTTATCTAGTGCGTGTATACATACACACCTTTCTTTTTGAACTGGAAGTACATAAATAGTTACCTTGAAGAACAAAACCAATTTTGGAAGCATCAGCAAAGTGGGGAAGAGCAAAACCACGAGGCTTGAGAACAAGCTTTCCTCCACCAACATTTCCATTTGCCAAACCAGAACTTGACCAAGCTTTGTACGACCCTCCTTCTCCATCAAACAATGTCTTCTGGGGAGAATTTGGTGATAAGTTCCAATCCATACTATCACTTCTTTTTCAACAATTAACTATATATCCTGAAAAAAAAGAAACAGACAGTTTAGATTATTTCTGAAGAGAATAAAACTTGGAAAACCAAAAAGAAAAAAACATTGTGATTTTAATGAACTTTACACCAAGATAGAATTGATGAACCAATAAATCAAGGGAATAGAAGAATGTAGACAAAAGAAACTAGCTAGGAAATGAAAGTGCTACTCAACCTCTATTTATAGAAATGAGAGTTAGGATTGAGTTTGGCTTGTGATTATAAGAGAGTTGGTTCAATGATTTTGGACAAAAAAGGATATACACGTGGCAAATTTCAATACTTTCCAAATTTTTAAGGAATAATCCATATTTTGTCCTCTATAATTTTATTTTTTTCTCAATTTATCCCTCTACTTTTATTTGTATAGATTTAATCCTCACACTTTTATTTTTGTTCACATTAAACTCTTGTACTTTTATTAATCCTTTCAACAAATATAAGTTTAAAAATTTTCTTCAACTATGTTATAATTTAATTATTTATATTTTATTTTAAATATAAAGATTATAAAAATACTATTAAATGCCAAATACTCTTATAAAAATTAAATGTAAATTATATAATTGTAATTTATTAGTTAACAAAAATTGTATCTAATATTATAAAAATAAAAACTTAAGCAAAATTCTACTAATTTTATTTAGTATCTAACAAAAATCATTTTTTAACAAAAATTTCTATTAAATTATTTATTTAGAATAATTTAAAATAAAATTTAGTAGAATATTGTTTAAGTTTTTATTTTTATAATATTAGATAAAATTTTTGTTAACCAATAAATTATAATTATATAATTTACATTTAATTTTCATAAGAGTATTGGTATTTAATTATATTTTTATAATCTTCATATTAAAAATAAAATATAAGTAATTAAATTATAACATAGTAGAAGAAAATTTTAGAATTATATTTATTGAAGGGGTTAATCTTGCTAAAATGAAAGTAAAAGGACTAAATGTTCACAAAAATAAAAGTATAAGGGATTAATGTAAACAAAAATAAAAGTGGAGGGTGTAAATGAAGAAAAAATAAAAAAGCAATGACTCAATCTATACAAATAAAAGTGGAAGGGGTAAATGAAGAAAAAAATAAAAGTACAGGAGGCAAAATTTAAAATATTTCAATTTTTAATTAAAACATGTAAAATGAGTAGTTAAATAATAAAAATTTAAAAAATAATTTTTATATCTATTAATTTTATTTTAACAACAATAACTAAAGATAAAATTTTTATTTTTATTTTTAATGGTCATGAATTAACGTTAAATTTTTTTGTTAAGTAACAAAAGTTCAAAATAAATTTTTAATTTCCTTAATAATAAATTTCTAACAATATGTTAACCATTAAAATAATAATCTTTCAAAATTTTAATTATTATAATAATTTTTAAAATGTACTTATA
>CATIWM010002091.1:0-19731 GCA_949671775.1 Mallotus repandus | reverse complement strand
TAAAAAAAAATTGAATCACAAGTAATTCACAAGTACATTGTTGTCCAAAAGAAAATATTATGCTATTAAGATTTTGTAAATACTATAAGTTCATTATTGTCCAAAAGAAAACACTATGATTATGAAAATGTTGTGTGCGTTATGGAATCCCTTTGATAAGTTGTATAAAGGCTAAAGAAATATGTAGTACAAGATTACTGTGCTACTATTACTGTGTGTATATTATAAATTATAGTTAAACATTGAATGGATTGATAATTGATAATACTACATGCTTGAATGTGTTATTTTTCATAGAATATTATGTTATTCATTTGCTGAGTTGCAGGCTCACTTGTCTGCAATATTTTTCAGGATTAGAAGAACTGTAATATGTCTTGAAGAAACATTTGCATCAATTATATTAGCATTGTGTCAGGTGGGTCAGCATGACGTACTTAATAAATTTTATTATGTTGTAACAAGGGCAGTGTATTGTATATGTATAACACATAAAAAAAAAAAGGATGTGAGCTACTTGATATTGTAAGCTTTTTTTGTGTAATATGTATTACTTATATATATAAGGGTGATGTATATATTGACATGTGATCTAAAGTTAGTTTTTAATAGATATGTTATGTATTAGTCATATGCATACAATGTATGCTTGACATCCTTAATAGGTGTCACACAGTAACTCGGTTGATGCATTGCTCTCGGGACAACAGTCACTTGGATTAAGAGAGCCGAAAGACTATTAGAATAATGGTTTAGGGTTCTACCAGTTTTTCACCAAAATAATTATTTTAAATATTTTTGTACGAGAATTTCATATTAAATGGATTTAAGCAGTTTTTAAAGAGACTCGCTATTAATATTATCAAGAAAAGTAAATGATTTTAATAATTATAATTATTTTATTCTATTTTATTTTAAAAAGGGTTTTAATAAATGGTTTTAAAACCAGCATGTATTTTATAAAATTGATTCACTTAATGAGGTCTGATTCCCCTTAACTTATTTTTTCAGAACCTCACAGTCTGTCTGACAGTATTCCTTGTGTGTGCCGAGTTCATTCTTCACCGGCTGCATTATGTATGTCAATTTAATTTTGTAATGTGTAACTGAATTCTAGACATCGCAGTAGTTAAATTTTAAATATGTATTATTGGTATTCTGTATTGTATCTGAATTGAAATATTGTATTTAAAGAATATTGTTTTATGCTATAATATTGTGCATTTATTATTTTATTGTTTAATGTATTGTTTTATTTCACGAAAAAAAAATTTTAAGGCCTGCTATGGGATTCGGTTACCTTATGTATCCCATTCCCTAGTGTCGGTCATGAACTTTCAGTTCGGGTCGTGACAAAGTTGGTATCAGAGCCATTGTATTATTTTCGGCTCTAATGATCTTTGAGTTGCGTTTTTCTTGAACTGCTGCGGTAATTAGGTTAAAAAATGTCAATTGTTGTCCTCGTTGCTTCTAGGCTTCCGTGTTGTGTTTGTCCCTTATTGTGTTTTGAATTCATTTGGTTTTGTCTTTTCAAAATGAGAAGGATAGCACGAAATACTCCTGCTACCGAGGCAGCGTATGATGATGATGAGCAGTCCGTACAGGATGAGATTCCTCCCCCTGCTCCTTGTCGTAGGGGCAGAGGTAAAGGCAAACAGAGAGTAGAAGCAGCTTAGATGCAAAAAGAAGAGCGGCATGTAGGACCAGGAGTTCCTAAGGTTGATCCTGCAGCTTTTACAGCTGGAATGACAGGTATTAACCAAGGCTTGGCAGCTCTGAATCAAGCCATGCCTTTAGTTCAGTAGATGCTTCAGCAGAGGAATCAGGGAATGTCCGATGTAGACGCAACACTACTGTACTCCAGAGTGGGGAGAGTTTCTTTTGATGGCACGAGAGATGCTTTGGATTTTCTTAACACCATTGAGGCCAGGACTCGGACAGGTTACTCGGATTATCAGAGGATTATGATTGTGGAGTTATCTGTTCAGGCTGCAGCTCAGGATTGGTTCATGCAGTCCATTCAGCCTCGCATGACCACAATGTCTTGGCTGGAGTTTAAGGAACAATTTCTAAGGTACTTTTGTCCAGTATCAATGAGGGATAACTTCAAATGGCAGCTACTACACATTAGTAAGGGTGATAGGTCAGCGGCAGACTACACCCACGAGTTCCTCAGACTGGGTCATCATGCATTGGATGTGATGCAGGATGACAGGAGAGCGGTAGAGTTATTTGTAACGAGTTTAAGTGCAGCCTACATTAGCGTCCAGACTACAGGTCGAACTTTGGATAGTGTGATTGAGGAGGCTCGACAGCTAGAGTGACGCCACATTATGCATGACACTATTTCTGACCCCTATGCGAGCAGCAGTAGTGGAAGGTAGAGAGTTGCTTATAGACTTGGTATTGCTGGATGTGATCGACTTTGATGTGATCTTGGGGATGGACTGGTTAGCTTGCCACTATGCCACGTTAGATTGTTGTGAGAAGGTGGTGACTTTCAGCATCCTTAATGATGAAGAGTTTCGATTCAGAGGTGATAAGAGTTCAATGCCTCAGAATCTTATTTCTGCAATCACAGCTAGAAAGATGCTTAGTAGAGGATGTAAAGGCTGTTTAGCTGTGGTCAGAGATACAAAGGTGGACTTTGGATCAGTTGAGAAGGTGCCAGTGTTGTGCGAGTTTCCTGACATTTTTCCTGAAGAATTACCAGGATTGCCACCAGAAAGGAAGATAGAATTCTGTATCGAAGTTGTACCTGGTACGGATCCTATCTCTATGTCGCCTTACAGAATGGCGCCTGCAAAGTTGAAAGAGCTCTATGAGCAGTTGCAAGAGTTACTTGATAAGGGTTTTATCGGACCTAGCACATCGCCTTGGGGTGCACCGGTGTTATTTGTGAAGAAGAAAGATGGTATTCTTTGACTTTATATCGACTATAGACAATTGAACAAGGTCACCATCAAGAACAAATATCCTCTTCCAAGGATTGATGACTTATTTGATCAGTTGCAAGGAGCTCAGTGTTTTTCTAAGATTAATTTGAGGCCAGGGTATCATCAGTTGAGAATTAGAAGTGGAGATGTACCTTAGACTGCATTTCAGACAAGATATGGCCATTATGAATTTTTGGTGATATCCTTTAGGTTGACTAATGCCCCAGCAGCCTTTATGGACCTGAAAGGCTATTAGAATAATGGTTTAGGGTTCTACCAGTTTTTCACCAAAATAATTATTTTAAATATTTTGTACGAGAATTTCATATTAAATGTATTTAAGCAGTTTATAAAGAGAGTCGCTATTAATATTATCGAGAAAAGTAAATAATTTTAATAATTGTAATTATTTTATTCTATTTTATTTTTAAAAGGATTTTAATAAATGGTTTTAAAACCAACATGCATTTTATAAAATTTATTGACTTAATGAGGTTTGATTCCCATCAACTTATTTTTTTAGGACCTTACAGTCTGTCTGATAGTATTCCTCATGTGCGCCGAGTTCGTTCTTCACCGGCTGCATTATGTATGTCAATTTAATTTTGTAATGTGTAACTGAATTCTAGACATCGCAGTAGTTAAATTTCAAATATGTATTATTGGTATTTATATTGTATCTGAATTGAAATATTGTATTTAAAAAATATTATTTTATACTATAATATTGGATATTTATTATTTTATTATTTAATGTATTATTTATTTTGCGAAAAAAAATTTTTAAAACTTATTATAAAATTCAGTTATCTTATGTATCTTCATTTTTTAATGTCGGTCACGAACCTTCAGTTCGGATCATGACATTTGTGATCATCGAACCATTGATGATATAAAAGTGATCAATCAACTGGATAAAATCCAGTTTGAGAATCTCGATCCTTCACATGGGTCTTCACAGTTTGACCAGGAAAAGGATTTGAAGGATGCCAAGTTTCCTGTTGTGTTGATAACAGGTAGGCTAGTTAGCAAAACAAAGAAGAAGAGGCTTTCGGAATATTTGGAACCTTATTGGTTCTCAAGTTAAAGTTGTAGAACCAGAATTTATGGCGAGAGAGAGAGCAGGAAGAACAAGAAAAGCGTGTTTTTATGGTTGGATTATTTTTGAAAAGAATTTATTTGTAAAAATATTTTTGAAAGATTTTGTGTTCAATTACGTTTTTGATAATTTTTTTTATTTTTGATATATTTATATAAAATTTTTTATATATATAATTACGAATTTTATACATGAAATTTTTTTTAAACTCGTAATATATAGTAAATAAACTATTAAATATATTATTATTATTATTATTAATATTATTATTATTAAATAAAAATTTTAAAAATAATTACAGTGTTATTTGTTTATAATAATTTGATATTAACTTAATATAGTTATCATTCATTACAATTTTGATAAAATTTTTATTTAAATAATTATATAATATTTCTTAAATATTTTTATAATTAATTTTTCTCAACTCTAAAATTAATTTTATATAAAAAATATTATTATCATAATTAATCATAAGATAATAAAAAAGTATATATATATATAATGATAATTTCTTTTCTTTATATTTTTAACTAGTTTTTTTTAAAATTTTTTGTAAATATATTCAAATTTACTATATTAGTGCATTTTTTATTCATATTTCAATATTTATATATATTAAATTTATTTTTAAAGAAATAACTAGAAATATATTATAATATAATTTTATTATATTTAATTAGATTATTCTTGATATTCAAAATGCATAGATATAAACTATATTTTATAAAAATTAATAGAAATAATTTAATATATATCCTATCTATTATATTTGAACAAATAAATATAAATAATAGAGAATGTAACATTTCGTAATTCTAAATAAAATTAATTTCTATAATAATCCTAAAACATATAAAAACCTATAAAAGCTTTAATATTAATTAGCTAACAAATAACAACAACAGTTATCAACTAATAACTACTAGCAACAATTTAGCCAAATAGATTCTAGTAACTAAATTTTACCTTAATATAATAATAATAATAATAATAATAATAATAACAATAATAATAATGATAATTTTATGCATATAAATATATATGCTATGCTATATTATAAACATCAAAGAAAATAAAAAATGATATAAAATGATTTTATATATTTTTCAAAACTATATCGATAAATATCTTCATTTTTAAATTTACATTTATATTTATAATAAATTTAATATATCGTATGATATGAATATATAACACATTTTTTTACTACTTGCAGTACGGATAATTAAATTAAAATAATAAATTTTGTAACTATAACTCTATTAAGTTTTAATTTTTCTCATAGTATTTTTTTTTATATATATATCCAGTCCAACAAATAATAATAATAATAATAACTAAGGTATGAACTTATGATGATCTGTATTACATTGTCTACAAGTCTCCTGCCTTGGTCAGAATATGCCAAAGAATTCAGAGGGAAGAAAGCCTATCAACTGGACAAGGTGGTTGATGGTGTTCCATATTTTATGATTGCATGCGCGAGTCATGGTGCATAACTTATTGAAATCCATTCCACATCTAAGCTCATCGCCCAAGAATCTAGTGCATTTTCTGTGCTGTAACTTGTAATGATGGTATTGCCAATTTTTTTCCCAAGTCAACTACCAATTTTTTCCTAATCAACTGCAATTTCCTTTTAAAAAAACTGCTTGTGCTACCTCTGTGTACTAACACAGAATTTTCCATGTAATGAATTCTCGGTCCATTCAAAGAAACCAAGATCAGTCAAAAGAAAAAAAAAAGGGTAGAGAAATCATTGCAGCCTTTCTTTTAAATTCAAACTCGAAGTTTTACTCTTATATAAATATATATATATGTTCCACATCCACATCCAAAACATTCACATCTTTTCTTGCTTTCTCTCTTTGTAGTGTTCTACCTTAGTTTCTTTATTGTAATGCGAATGTCTACTAAACAATGTGCAAGAAAGTGTCGAGCATACCTGCACACTGTACTTAGTTTCATCTTGAAGCAATTCTGTGCGTTGTTTTTAAATATCTTGATATGTTCCTTGAAGGGAAATCCTCACCATGTTACTGTGGGAAAAAAAGGGTAATGAAGCTTACAGGAAGGGACGATGTGAGTGGTGATGATGATGATGGGCCGTCAGAATTTTTATATGGCAGAAGAAATGTTTTCTCTGAAATGGGTTCTCACTTATTTTCAAGAAAATGTGATGATAGCAGCATTAAAGGTGAAGTTGGCAATGTTCAAGTGAAGAACAGGTGGTCTGATTGCAACTGCCAATCTTGTGTTTCTAGGATAAAAGATGGTGGTGAAAGGCTTCACGTTGTAGTTAAAGAACCTTCATCGGGTATTTAATTTCAGATCTTGAAATGAACTTTTCTTTTCTTTTTTGTTTTTATTTCTCAAAAGAATAAAAACCTTCAGCAGGTTCATGATTTTACTTTTGCTGTTTACAGCAGGTGGCAGTAATGAAACAACAGAAAATGTAATATTCATACATGGGTTCCTTGGCTCCTCTTCGTACTGGACAGAATCAGTGTTTCAGAATCTATCCGAAACTACAAAGCAAAATTACAGACTGTTTGCAATTGATGTTCTTGGATTTGGAAGAAGTCCTAAGCCAATAAATTGTCTATACACATTGCAAGATCACTTCAAAATGATAGAAAAATCTGTCATCAGTCCATACAAGTTGAAATCTTTCCATATAGTTGCACACTCTATGGGTTGCATAATTGCAATAGCTTTAGCCGCCAAAAACTCTAAATTCATAAAATCAGTCACCCTTGTGGCACTAGTAAGTGCACTAGCCAGTTTTGCATAATTCTCTAGCCTTGCTTCTGTTTTTAACTAATAACTATATCTTCTTTTATGGTATTTGATGAACTTTTTACTGGTTCTGGAAATTTCAGCCTTGCTTTGATTTTTCTAAAAATGGAGCAAGTTTGAAGTGCTTAGAACAGTAGCTGGCAAGAAACTGTGGCCACTGGAAGCATTTCATTCGTCACTCATGTCATGGTATGAGCACTTGGGTAGATGTTTTTGTTTTATAATATGTAGACATCACACAACATGGGAAAGGCTCCTGAAGCTACCCGTCATGAAAAGGTAACACTAATCACAGCACTCCTGGATGTGTATTCATTAATCAAGATTGTTTTTTTCTTTTTCCCCTGATATGCATCCCTTGCAGATACCCGAGTTTTGTCGTAAAAGATATGACTAAACACACTCACCATTCAGCTTGGCATAACATGCACAATGTGATATGTGGAGCAGCAAAATTCATGGATGGATACTTGGACATTCTGAAGAAATCAGAGGTAAAAATTTGCATAATTCAAGGTGATCATGACACCACTGTACCAATAGATTGCAGTTACAATATCAAGATGAAAATTCCTCATGCAGAGCTGAAGATCATACATTTTGCTACCCATAATTCTGTGATTTTTCGTAGAAAGAAGGATTTCACTCAGAAGCTAGAGCATTTCTGGGCATCAAGTTGTCTGGAATAGAACTGAAATTGTTATTATTTTTTTATATATTTTTTCTACAATATTCAATAACTATAAAAGTTCCGACTAATTCGAATAAATTCTATAAAAAGTAAGATTATTTCAATGTCTATTTATCCATATATAAGATTCTAATTTAAAATCTTATTTAAAAAAATTTAAAATTCTAATTATTTCAACCAATAGATATTGATTTTAGCTGATATTTTTTTTTGCAAATAATAATAATAATAAATTATTAGCATTAAATTTAGAAATAGAAATTAATTAAGAAAGAGTAGTGCTAGTCGTTATAGGTGATCTATCAATTTGCATATTGTATATTGAAGAAATAGAATAAATATCACCTATTTTTTTAAAATTAAATATATATTATTGTGATCCACTTTTCATGCTTATGATAAGATGTTGTCTATATACTTGAATTTCAATGGTAAGTCCGGGATAAATTCGTGAAAATCATTTGAAATATACAACCATTCATTTACTGTTATAGAATATTTAGTTACAGTTATTAAAATATATTCTACTCCTATTTTAAACCAAATGTGGTTTTACAAAAATATATTTATTTGAATTTTATTTCTTATTTTAAAAATTAAGAGAATGTTAATAATGATATTTTTTACATGTTTACTCTTGTCTCTTATTTACTAAAATATGCATAAATTTATATGGTCAAATAGTATGGTGAAAATATATTGAGTTTTTTTATATTTAAGTACTGGTACCTAAAATTTATTGTTTTTATTATAAAAAATAATGTAGTTGAGTTCAATTTTTTTCAATAATTTATAATTTGTAATTGTTTCCAACAATTGAGGCTATTTTCTTAATATTTTATACAATAATTTTGAAGCGAATAGAATATAAAAAGATTAATCTAATTGATCTTTTCATATTAATATCTAGGGTGAGAAATAAAAAAAATCAATCTATTAATAAAATTTATAAAAATAAGTTTTTTTCTTTTTTTTTTTATCATAGACAAATTATACAATTATAAATCAAATTCAAAACTTCTTTTATTGGAGAAAGGGTGTCATATATTTTAGATATAACAACTATATAATAATTTTATACATGTTAGGGAAATAAAAGTGTATTGTTTACTTATTTTTAAGAATATAATAAACTAGTCCTCCCTTTATAGCCTAATAACTTAAGTGATGAATATTATGAGGTGATATCATATGTTCGATTCCTATTCTTTCCTTGACCTTCCAATTGTTAAAAATTCAGTTGTCAATACATACCAACCTTTTATATTAATAAAAGAAATATTATATATGTCAAAAAAAATAAAAGAAATATTATATACATTAGGTATAACTATTAAAAGTATAAAATTTCATGTATGGACTATAAATGCCGTTATTTGCGCATTATATCAAATCTGTGTTTACACTTTACATGTACGCCATATAATTTAAAACCAAAATAAGTTCAAATTTTGGGCACCATCTAATAATAAATTAATTTTTATTTTTTTATTAACAGAGAGATCTGATTGAATTTTTGACCACTAGAACTTATATAACCTAAAATTTTAATAAAATGTACATTAAAAATAGCTTTTTTTTAATTTAACGAAAATAAAATTTAAATTCTATAATTTAAAATACTTTTTCAAAAGAGTTAGTATTTAATTACTTTTTCATTGGTAATGATAAATTAATCTTTAATTATATAACTAATATTATTTCAACTACTGGAAGATGAAGCATATATATATGCTCTTACTTCTCTAATCATTACTTAACTGTTTATTTAAGTAAATGCCAGTCACAAAACGTAAAAATATATTAATTTTATACACAATATAATACAAAAACAAATCATTGTTTTCTTCAAACAAATGATTAAAGTTTGGATTTGTTAGATCTCGAACTTCAGTTTTAATCTGCCACTTTCCATAATATAATTCTTAATAATTATCTTCAACATTCAATAGCTATAAAAATTTTAATTAATTTAAATCAACATGAGTAAATTCATAAAAGAAACAATTTTTTTTTGGTACATATATTTTTAGTGCATAAAATTTTTAATTCAAATTTCTATTTAACTTTTCAATTTCACTAAAAAATTTATTTTATTTTTAAATAAATTTTAAATAAAATTTATTAATTTATAAATGAAATTTTCTTGATAAAGTGTATTTATTTTTTAATAAATATGTGATAAAATGAATTCATTTCAAACTTCTAATAACTTTTTCACAATTTGATTTACTAATAAACAATTTCAATAAATAAAGATATTGAAACTAAAAATAAATTTTATAAAATTTTTATTTAAATTAAATATATAAATTTTAATTTGTAAATAAATTCTTATGCTAAACCTATACTAAATGATTCTATATCCGTGGGCCTTGAACTATCCACTTTCAATATATTAAACAACATAAGAGACAGTCCATTCAAAGAGATGGTTAGGAGAAATTCTTGCATCAACTCTCCACTATGAATTTGATATGCAGCACAATTAGAGAGTTTTTATTGTACTTTTTAACTTCAAAAGTTAAACATTTAACTATGATTATTTTTAATATATTTATAATTTTTTTATTTAAATTATAATTTTTTTTAAAAATCTCATATATTATGAATTTTTTATATAAAATTATGGGATATTTTCTAAAATAATAAGTGAACTCACTTGGTCATATCCCTTCATATATATATATATATATATAGTTGATTGATACCTAATTATATTGTAAATTTTTTTTTTAATTATGATTTTTAAAAAATCTTTATCATTTTTTATATAAGATTATGGAAATTATGGGTTATTTAAATAAATATATAAAACAAACAAACAAATAAATAAAAATCTCATATGCCTTAATTAACTAATTAATTGCATTCCAGCTTCTAGTCAAGCTGATCTTCAAAATAAATAAATATATATATATATATATATATATAACTCACTTGACGATTAACTTTCTTGAAAATGGAAACAACTTCTCAGGTTGTGATTCTATATCCATTAATATAGTCTTTTCTACCCTTAATTTGTGCCCGTAACCAACAATTCTCTTTCAATCTTTTTAAAGAGAAAAATAAAAAAATTTAAACAAGACCCTTTTCTTTTTTTTTTTTGAATACTAAAAAGCAGCTACAATTTTTTTCCCCCTTCTTGAGAGTGATCTGTAACTAAGAAAGACTGTACTAATTGTATGTGACCCAAAACGAGGGACAACTAGAAGAAGAAAATGAGAGAAAAAGAAGTGCTCATGCGAGATATATATATATATATATATCTATAATATATGTAAATGTACGGAGGAGAGAGGGGACATGTAAAATTATAAAAAAGTCTCTATTTATTATTATATAAAAATTGGATAATTTTATCACTTACTAACAAAAGTAAAATTAAATTAATTAAAATATAATTTTAATTTAGATTAACTTCTATTTTATCGATCTCTAATAAAAATTAAATTAACTAAAATATAATTTTAATTTTATTGAAAGTATGTTTTCTATTTTAATTAGGTTAACTTTATTTTATCTCTTACAAAATTAAATTAATTAAAATGTAATTCTAATTTAATTGAAAGTATATTTTTGATTCAAATTAGGTTAATTTCTATTTTATTTCTAATAAAAATGAAAAATTAATTAAAATATAATTCTAATTTAATTTAAAGTATGTTTTCTATTTTAATTATGTTAATTTCTATTTTGTGTTTCCTATTTTAATTATGTTAATTTCTATTTATCTTTAACAAAATTAAATTAATTAAAATTTTAGTGATACTTTTGTTAAAAATATATATTTTTCTATTTTAATTAGGTCTACTTATATTTTTTCTAATATAAATCAAATTAAAAAACATAATTTTATAAGTCTTCTTATATCAAATTTAATAAGTAAATAATTAAAATCAAAATTAATAAATTTTATGAAAATAGGAAAAATGTATAATTTGTTTTTGAAAGTAGATATTTTTATAAATTAAAAATTAATAAATAAAAAATAGAGTATATAATTTGTTATATTTGTAAGGAAAGTAATATAAATATCATTTTTAGATGTTTTTATAAAATTTAACAAAAAAGAGTTAAATTAAATTAATTAGTATTTATAATAATAATAATAATAATAATAATAATAATAATAATAATAATAATATATTTAATTGTTTATTTACTATTGTAGACACCCTCGATTTGAACGGCCCGCGACGAAGGCTCAATGATGAGCAAGTCAAAATTTTGAATGTAAAGGGACCCAAAGCCTTCTTTAAAACGGACTCAAAACCCCTAACCCAAGTCTAAAACACCAAATTTGAGCCTAAGTCCAATGGCCCAGGCCAAGCCTGGTGAAGAGGCAATCGCCTTTTCCCAAGAGGCGATGCCTCTTCGACCTGGGCCTGAAGAGGCGACGCCTCTTCAGTAGCCGACATAACTTTATAATAAATGCATTTTAATGCATTTTAGCCCCATACACCAGAAGTGGACCCACATATCTTTAGGCTGCAAATTTGTGCATAAAAGGATGACTTTCAAGGCAAAATTGGGGTGGAGAAAATAAGGGGAGTGATAAAAAATGATGATTGCTAGTCCTAGTGGCATTTTTTTGGGAATTGAGAAAGGAAAAAAAATGAAAGGCTTAAATAAAAGGCTTGAGGGTCTGAGAAAGGAGGTTAGACAAAAAAGAAAGGCTAGAAAACCCAGAGAAAAAGAAAGAAACACACATTGAAAGAAGAAAAAGAGAAAAGAGAGTGAAAAGGGGTGAAAAAAAAGAGTTTGATTAAGGAGAGTTGATTTTCTTGAAGGAAAAAAAAGGTCCTCTTGCATTCAAAGTAGAAAAACCCACAAACCAAGCTCTGAGTGCTCAATTAGGAGCAGCAAACGCGGTTCATTCAGTAAGAATTGTCATTCTTAAGCCTTTTAAGCTTTTGCTTTCATTAAAAAAACTTTATTTTCTTAGTTTTAATCATTTTTTTTTTGAGTTTTTAGTCCATTGAATAGTATATTAAGGCATGATTACAAAAAATATTGATGTATTAGTGGTAAATTTACGTTTGCATTGCGTGTAATTTGGTTTACTTAGGATTTAAGTAACCTGCAAGCCTTTGAGTTCTTGGTGAAGAGGCAACACTTTGCCAGAAGGCGGTCATCTCCTAAACAAGGATCTATGAGGCGATGCCTCTTCCCAGGTGATGGTCGCCTCCTCGCCAGAATCCTGCATGAATCTGCTTTGTTTTCAGTATCTGATACGAACACATTGTCTGACTGTTATACTTTTATGTATGTTTAAGTAAATAAACCATGTTTCAATGAGTACTTGTGCCTACTTCATGCGAATTTATTTTCTTTTTATATAAAAAACTATTTATTTTGAGACAAAACTAACCCGTGTTTGGTGTAGGTCTCTTTGTGATTTCCAATCATTAAATAATTAGTGAGTTAATGAGTTCTTGAGAGGTTTTATTTGAATTCAACATTATTGTAATTTTGTAAATTATTGTAATCCCTAATCCCATCCCTGTTTGTTTTGAAGGAATGGTTGTAATATTTATTCTTATTTGTAATCAGTGTAAGGCAATAAGCATGCAAAATGACTAATGTGCAAATTTGGATTAAATTATAAAATTGGAAGCGTTTGCAATCCACCTAATAATAAGGAAATAATCAAATAATCAAAGGTAATAAAATACAAAACACACACGGAGGCCAACCGTAAGGTTGGGTGGGCATTCAAAAGCCCATACCTAGTTTTTGAACCTGATCTCTGATCACGGCTTCTGGGTACCTCCGTAGAATCTAGTTGCTGTAAAGTGTATCCCGGTTTTCATCCGGGTGGTGACTCCATCTCCAATATGGGCCCTAAGCCCATTTTGTATTTTCTAGCAGGCCCTGAGCTTGCACAGTACCATGGTAGCCAAACACTTAGGCGTGCGCTAAACCTTGCCACCTACAACTATATATCACGAGTCAAATAAATTTTTTATTCATGTGTGAAACACATGGTTGTTTACTAGTATATATATATATATATATATAGCAAGGGATATAACCAAGTGAGTTTTACTTATTATTTTAGAAAATAACCCATAATTTTATATAAAAAATTCATAACATATGAGATTTTTTAAAAAATCATAATTAAAAAAGGCTATAAATTTGTTAAAAGTAATCATAGTTAGATGTTTAACTTTTGAAGTTAAAAAGCACAATAAATGCTACCTCATTGTGCTACATGTCAAGTTCATAGTGGAGAGTTTATAATCCTACGTGGCAAACTGGGTTCATGCAAGAATTTCTCGATGGTTAGACTAGCAAATATGTGCATATGATGTGAAGGTCCAGAAATCCTTCCAAATCTTTGTATTGAATTGAAACTCTCACTTTCTTCACCTAACCTATTAGTTCCTTATTTAGAAAAATTTTCTTCTGCTATACATGCAATTTGTATCTCATTATACGAATTAAATTCTCTTGAAAAATGGCAACAAAACATACACAAAATGCACTAAGTTTCATTGTGTTTTTTTTCTTGGACTTTCTTGAAGCAAATCTATGCATAGTTTACAAATGTCTTGATAAGTTTCTTGAAGGAAAATCCTCCATATGCTATTGTGGAAAAAGGGGTACTTCAAATCTTATTACAGGAAGGGATGCGAGTGATGATGAGCTATCATAATCTTTGTATGGCAGGAGAAATGTTTTCTCCAAAATGGGTTTTATTCTATTTCTAAGAAGATGGGAAGATGGTAGTTGCAGCTTTGTTGGAGAGGAGAGGGAGGTTTGAGAGAGAGAAAATTAGATAGAAGAGGAATACTAAGAAGAAATGCTTTTGATTTATTTCAACTCATACTTCAAACTCAAGTACAAGGGGGTATTTATAGGTACATATTTAACTCTTAAACTCTAAAATACATGTACCATAATTAATAAACTAACTTTGAATTTAAACACTTAATGAACTCACATTAAAACTCACATATTGAATAACCATACGTTGAATCATGCACACACCAAAATGTAAAGACTTCTTTAGAAAATGCAAATTAATATTTAACACTCCCCCTTAAGTTGTGCTTTTCTTCTTTACTCCAAGCATTTCTCGAAATTGCCAAAAAATTTCAAGCTTGAGTGACTTGATCCTGTGTCTTCACATAGTTGAGCTCCACTTCTTTCTTTTCGATGCATTCTCTGATGAAATGATACCTCGTATCAATATGCTTACTTCGATCATGAAGTACCAGGTTCTTTGCTAATGCCTGTGCAGACTTGTTATCAATGCAAATTTATATAGCCTCTTTTTGCTTCAAATGAAGTTCCTCCAATAACCTTCTAAGCCAAATAGCATGACAAACACAAGATGTAGTAGCCACATATTCAACTTCACAGGTTGAAAGAGTTACAATGGATTGCTTCTTTGAACTCAAAGTAACAGCACAATCACCCATGAAAAATAGAAAATCGGTAGTGCTTTTTCTATCATCAATGTCTTCGGCAAAATCACTATCACTAAATCCAACAAGCTTGAAATCAATGGATGAAGAATAGAGCAGCCCACAATCAATTGTACCTTTGAGATAACGAAGAATCCTCTTTACAGCTTTCATATGAGTAGATGTAGGAGCTTCCATAAAATGACTTATCACTCCAACCATAAAAAGAATATTTGGCCTTGTACATGTCAAGTATCTCAAGCTTCCTAAAAGGCTTTTGAATAAAGTGGGATCTTCCTTGTGTCCTTCATCGAATCTTGACAGTTTGATTCCAACTTCCATGGGTGTGTTCACAGGATTGCAATCAAGCATTTTAAACTTCTTTAATACTTCTCTTACATAGCTTTCTTGTGAAATAAAGATTCCATCCTCCATTTGCTTCACTTCCAAGCCTAAATAGTAAGAAATTATCCCTATATCTGTCATTTCAAACTCTAGTGACATGACTCTCTTAAAATCTTTAAATAGTTTTGGATTATTGCCGATGAAGATAAGATCATCCATGTAAAGACAAACAAGCAACACATCTTTATTTTTAAATAATTTTACATAAAGAGCAGATTCATGAGAGCAACGAACAAACCTATTATTTTGGAAGTACTTGTTGATGCGAGTATTCCATGCTCGTGGTGCTTATTTTAAACTATATAATGCTTTCTTCAATCTCAACACTTTATCTTCATGGCCTTTAACTACAAAGCCAATTGGTTGCTCAGCATAGACTTCTTCTTCAAGATAGCCATTTAGGAAAGATGACTTTACATCAAGTTGGTAAATCTTCCACTTCATTTGGGCTGCCAAAGAAATTAATAGACGAATTGTCTCCATGCGAGCAACAGGTGAAAACACTTCTTCACAGTCTACTCCATATTTTTGCTCGTAACCTTTAGCAACAAGTCTTGCTTTATTTCTCACTACATCTCCATTTGCATTCTTTTTTTCCTTGTAGACCCATTTGACACTAATAACTTCATGACCCTTGGGAAGAGTTGACAATTCCCAATTCTTTTCAATTGCATTGATTTCTTCCTCCATAGATTGCCTCCATTTTTCATATTTCATGGCCTTTTCAAAGTTTAAAGGTTCACTGTCTACAAATAGACAAAATAAATCATTAGCAGTGATTTCTTCAGTTTTATCATAAATTTCAAACAAACTCCTCATTTTCTGTGGTCTTTCACTAGAGCCTTCATCATGTGAAAAAGAAGGAGGAGAATGAGGTAGAGTAGTAGGAGGAGGTGGAGTTGTATCTTGAATTGTTGTTATGATATCTTCTTCAAAATATGGAAGAAAATCATAGTTGCTCTCTTCTTTTATCTCCCAATCCCATATTACTTCCTCATCAAACTCAACATCTCGACTCACCATGATCTTGCCATTGCTTGGGTTGTATAACTTATAGCCTTTGGAATTTTGATCATAGTCGATGAAGACTTATTTGAAATTATGATCATCTAGCTTGGATCTTTCTTATTGTGGCATATGAGCATATACAACGCTTTTGAAAATTCACAAGTGAGCGACATCGGGCTTTCTTTTGCTCCATGCCTCTTGTGGCGTTTGATCTTTGACATTTGCTGTAAGAGACCGATTTGACAAATAAACTACACAAGAAATAACTTCTACCCAAAACTCTTTAGGCATGAGTTTGGCTTTCATCATACTTCGAGCCATGTTGAGAATAGTTCTATTCTTCCTCTCAATTACTCCATTTTGTTGTGGTGATCTCGGAACTGTCAAAGGACGACGAATGCCATGTGATTCACAAAAATCACTGAACGCCTTTGATATGAATTAACCTCTCCAATGAGATCTCAAAGCCTTAATTGGGTAGCCACTTTCATTCTCCATAAGAGCTTTAAAACTCTTGAATGCTTCAAATGCTTCAGATTTCTATTTAAGAAAATAAACCCAAGTCTTCTTCCTATAGTCATCAATGAAAAGTAAAAAGTATTTATTTTTATTGAATGATGATGGCTTGATTGGTCCACACACATTAGTATAAACAAGTTGAAGTGGCTCGGTTGCTCTTGCCATGGCTTCTTTTGGAAAACTTATCCTTGAATGCTTGCTAAGTAGACATGCTTCACATAGATGATGTTGGTGATTGATAAAAGGCATTCCGTTCACCATGTACTTGTCTCCCAAAATTTTGAGTGCTCTAAAATTCAAGTGCCCAAATCTCATATGCCAAAGCCATGCTTCATCTCTCATTTCCACCTTCAAGCACTTCACTTCAATTGTTTTGAGATTCAACAAAAACATTCTATTTTTTGACATAGACACCTTCGCAATCAAATTTCCATTTTGGTCTCTAAGCCAAAGACAACAATTTTTCATTTTAACTTCATATCCCTTCTTAAGAAGTTGCCCCAAACTCAAAATATTACTTTTTAGTTTAGGAACATAGTAAACATCATAAATAAGTCTATGGCTCCCATTTCTAGAAGAAATTAGAATAGTACCTTTCCCACAAATTTGAATCTTTGAAGAATCTCTAAAAGAAACATTGTTTGCACATTTTCATCAATACTTGCAAACTTTAGTTTATCTCCACACATGTGACTGCTTGCTCTATCATCTAAGTACCATAAGCTTTCTTCATTTCTCTCATCATCTTTGAGAGTAAACAATAAAGTGGGCCCTTCTTCTTCTTGCTTGTTGACAATATTGATTTGTTCATCGACATGCACCTTTTCATCATTACATTCCCAAGCATAATGCCCAAAATATTAGCTTTGTTATACCTCCTCTCATTTGGCCTTGGATTGTTGCCTCTTCCTCTTCCTCTTGCTCTCCCATGACCATTAAATTGTTGATTGGTTTTCTCATTAAAGTTGTTATAATCAACTCTACCTCTTCCTATTTATCCATGACCACGTCCTGTACTACGCCCTCTTGCTTGTCCTCTGTAAGTAGTTCCTCCATTATCATCCTTTAAAGAAACCTTCGCTTTGAGAGCTTGCTCCAATGGTTCATCTTGCCTCCTCTTGCCTTCATGAACTTGTAAAGATCCCTCCAATTATTTAAGAGTAATAGAATCCAAATCTTTGGATTCCTCAATGACACAAACCATATAATCAAACTTTGGAGTCAAGGATCGAAGAATTTTCTCTACCATACGAACATCTTCAATATTATCTCCATATCTCTTCATTTGATTCACAATAGCCTTCACCCTTTAGCAATAATCTGAAATTGACTCAAATTCCTTCATGCATATAGCTTTAAAAGCACCTTTTAGTGATTGGAGTCACACCTTCTTCACTTTATCAACTCCTTGGAAGGAATTTTGCAAAATCTCCCCTGCTTCCTTTGACATGGTTGCATCGGCCACCTTTTCAAACATTGAATCATCCAAGCATTGATGGATGAGAGTGAGGGCTTGTTGATCTTTCTTCCTTAATTTTGCTAAAGTATCCTTCTCATTTTGAGATAAAGTATTTTCATTTTGAGGTTGCTCGTACCCCTTTTCTACAATCTTCCATACGTCCTGTGAGCTAAGAACAACTTTCATGCGAAGACACCATGTTTTATAATTTTCTTTTGTGAGGCGAGGAAATTGAAATAAATGGACTCAATTATTTGCCATTTTTCAAAAAAAAAAAGAACCAAGCTCTGATGCCACTTTGTTGGAGAGGAGAGGGAGGTTTGAGAGAAAAAAAATTTAGATAGAAGACGAATACTTAGAAGAAATGCTTTTCATTTATTTCAACTCATGCTTCAAACTCAAGTACAAGGGGGTATTTATAGGTACATATTTAACTCTTAAACTCCAAAATACATGTACCATAATTAATAAACTAACATTGAATTTAAACACTTAATTAATAAACACACATTGAACTTAAATACTTAATGAACTCGCATTGAAAATCACACATTGAATAACCATACGTTGAATCATGCACACACCAAAATGTAAAGACTTCTTTAGAAAACACAAATTAATATTTAACATATTAGACATGGAGATAGTCGAATCCATAGGTGGTCAAATTGCAATTGTGAGTCTTGTCTATCTTGGATAAAATACGGAGGTGATAAGCTTTATGTTGTAATCAGAGAACCTTCAGGAGGTACGTATTGCTAAATAAGCAGCTTATGAACTCACCAAAATTTTAATTAAATTATAGTTTCTGTAAAAATAATTGAAAAATTAAAATTTGAAGTAGAGGACTGACATTTTATTATACAGTTCATCAATCAATATTTATCTCATTTGACCTTCAGTAAAAGAAAAAAAATAGTTTAGACGAATGGCTATCCTGATTTTATTGCCATTACTAATGGGTTGTTTGCTACCTTACTCTGGTTTACAACCATTGACAAACCAATTGAAAACGTGATATTAATACATAGGATGCTATCATCTTCTGTTGGAAGCGGATGGGCACCCACAAAGTTTACACACTCTCAAAGAGAAAGAGAAGAGATACTACAATTTATACATATATTTTTATTCTCTGAAAATTGCTTGAATACAACTTAACATTCATGGGGTATTTATACTATAGTTATATACTAAAAATATAATAGCTTAATATGGTTAAATAAATATACATTGTAAACTTTAAACAATAGTAGTTATAACAAATATTAGTTATAGACAATAATAGTTATAAACAATAGTAGTTATTTAAACATATGCTAAATATAAAATATATTAGTTTCTAGTTTAATATCTAACACCCCCTTGTAAACTTGAACTCTTCATAACTC
>CATIWM010002084.1:0-17561 GCA_949671775.1 Mallotus repandus | reverse complement strand
TGTAATTAGTTACAAAACGTTACAACTAAAATGTAACTAAACCGCTAAAATAATGACAGCTGTACAAGTAAGTATTAAATTAGTTACAAAGGAAATATTAGTGTACATGAGGACCAACATAAGCTCATCTTCAACCTTTAGTCACTTTGTTCATGAAAAACGTCAGTGTCACTAACAGCAGCCTTGACGTCCTTATCAGCTTTAGTCATTGATTTCAACAGACATTGCAATGTAACGTAGGAGTAGGACCATGGTTGTGCCTTCGTCAATGTCTTTGGTCTTAATATTAATGTTATATTTGTCGTCTTCGTCAATATTATTAATTTTTTTAGGTTCTTTTTAAAATTATTGATTAATATAACATAAAATAAAGCAGTTCTATTCTTCATCATAGATGTAGGAGCAACTTTGTTATTGATCATCAAAGGTAAAGCACTTGGGAGAATAATTTGTTAATTAATTACTTAATTACTGTAACATAATAAAGCTTAATTAATCATTCTAGAGACCTGAAAGAAATCATATTTTTCTGGAAAAATTTTTAAAATTAATTTTACTCTAAATACACATACATAAAAAGTCCTTACTAACAAATTAGAGAGTAATCTAATATTTATTTCTCTCCAATAAAATATAAAATGCATTTCATTAATATAAATAATTTAATTTTTGTTAATAAAAATTATTATTATAAAGTTAAATAATTTTCCAAGTATTTGCCTACGTACGTGGAGATTATTTTGGTTCAATAATAATAATACTGAAGTTTTATATTATATATGCCAAAATTCAAATTAAAAAGCTTTTTTTACTGAAGATAAAATTTACTACTAGCTGTTTGTATTTCCATATAATAAATTCCTGAAATTCCAGCATCATATTATTATTATAAGATATTTCAAGGTTTTATAAGTTTCAATGAGAATATGAAAGTCTCCTTCCAAAAAAAATCAATTAATTGAAAATGTATATAAAAAAAATTAAAACTTGCGAAAAAAAAATCCAAGTACATACTATCAATATCAAGTTAACGAAGCATAATTATTAAAAATATTAGGTATAAGTATAATTTTAATTCTTTTAGTTTTAGCTTTTGACAAAATTAGTCTGTGATTTTTTTTATTAAATATTATATATTTTATATTTTTTATATTTTAATATCTTTCTAATAATATTATTTAAAAGGTATGCTTTAATGTAAAAATAATATGTATTTTCAATTCTAAAATCATTATAATATATTATTCAACTAACTATAATAATTCATAAAAAATTAAATTTAAATGTATTTTTAATTTAATTATAAATAAAAAAATTATTTTTAAAATAAATTTATAATATTTTTAAAAATAATTAATTATTTAAATTTATCATAAATTATATATAAATAAATTTATAATTAAAATTTAATATTATATTAATATTTTTTATAAAATAATAATAATATTATTATAAATTAAAAAGATGTTAAAATGTATAAAATATACTTAAATATCAAAAAAATTATAAAAGTGATTTTATCAAAAAGTAAAATCACAAGAATCTAAATTATATGTATCTCAAAGTAATAATAATAATATTTTCTTTTTTCTTTTTTTTACCAATTTTCATCAGAGAACGGGGAAGGGTTGGTGGTGGTGGGACTGCTTTAAGATATTTTATTTACTTATTTGAAATGGAGATAAAGGTAAAGACAGACAGTGGTGCCTGTGTACAGTTCACAAGTGAACAAAATAAAATAGCAAACTATACAATTTCACCTCTAAACTTTACTCAATTATTCAATATCACCTATTGATTTTTATTTTGTTCAATTACACCTCTTAACTTCTATTTTTTACCTATTTAGCCTACGCAACTTCTATTTTTCATCAATTTCATCTCTTAACTTTTATTTTTCACCTATTCAAGCTCAGTGCAAGTTAATTACACGCAAGTGTCTGATATGCAAGAAGAGTTAAATAGATGAAAAATAGAAGTTAAAAGGTGAAATTGAACAAAATGAAAGTCGAGAGGTGACATAAAATAATTGAGTACAATTTAGGAGTGAAATTGTATATTTGGCCAAATAAAATTCTTAAATTTATAAAGAAGTGATGTAGTGATAATAATTTATAAGAAAGCCCATGGAGCACAACTACTTGCATTAATATCACATCCAATGTATATGCAAATTATATCATGGACCCCTGTCCATAATATTATGTGTGCCTTTTAGTTTTCATACGTGTGTTGGGTCGCATATTTTTTTTCGCACTTCCTTCTTCTTCTTCTTGCATGTCGTGTCTTCTTCTTCTTCTTCTTCTTTCTTCTCCATGAAAAAAGCTCGGAAAAAAATACATACAGAGGTTTTCACAAATAGGTTACTGCCATGTCCCTCCTCCTCCTGTGTTCACATCACCACGTATCAATTTGTAGTGAGAATCATGTTTCATCATTAAAAAGGTTCTAAGAAGTCATTGATTTTGTTAGAATGAGTAGAGTGACAATTGCACTTTTTTTAAAATATATATCAATATTGAAATTGTTTTGATGTTTATAGAGAAGAGACAGATCATTGTGATGTTGTGGTGCATTAATCAATTGATTTAATAATCTCAGAATATTGAATTTCAGGCTGCAGCAGATGGTCAATTTGCCAAAGAGAGATGGACCAATAGTAATCAACCTACTAATTCAAAAGTTAATGGAAAAAAATCAAAGCAATGTAGTAATTTCAAGACCAAGGGTGCCATTAAACCTGTTTCGGATCTAAGACTAGCAATATTATGTATATCAAGAAAAAAAAAAGTGTTGAATCTATAGTGAATAACTAATGGACCTTTATAATCTAAGTAATGAAGCTGTAGTATTTAACTAATTAATCTGCAGGTGAAGATCAAAGAACCTAAGACCAAAGAACCTGCATGTGAAGGTCAATGAACATGTAGGTGAAAGTTAATGAATTTGAATTATTTAAGTAATGAAGCTACATATTTTATCTTATAAACCTATTATTTAAGCAATGTACCTACATTATTTAACTAAAATAAAAAAAAATAGTAAAAGTTTATTTATTAGAATTAAAAATAAAAAATAAAATAACTTTTTAATGAATAATTTTTTTTAAACTAAAATCATGAATATAATTGTCTCATTTATATTTAGCTAATCATTTTTTTGTAACTCACAATGCTACAGACCTAATTCACCAATCACATAATAAAATGCACAATATGTTTTTTCAATTTATCAAGAAAAAAAAGGGTTGAATCTATAGTGGATAACTAATGGACCTCCATGATCTAAGTAATGAAGCTGTAGTATTTGACTAATGAATCTGTAGGTGAAGATCAAAGAACCTAAGATCAAAGAATCTGCAGGTGAAGGTCAATAAACATATATGTGAAGATTAATGAATTTAAGTAATGAAGCTGTAGTATTTAACTAATGAATTTGCAGGTGAGATCAAATAACCTAAGATCAAAGAACCTACAGGTGAAGGTCAATGAACATGTAAGTGAAAGTTAATGAATTTGCATTATTTAAGTAATGAAGCTACGTATTTTATCTTATAAATCTATTATTTAAGCAATGTACCTACATTATTTAACTAAAAAAAAAGTAAAAGTTTATTTATTAGAATTAAAAATAAAAATTAAATAATTTTTTAATGAATAAAAATTTTATTTAACTAAAATCATGAATATAATTGTTTCATTTATATTTAGCTAATAATTCTTTTGTAACTCACAATGCTACAGACCTAATTCACCAATCACATAACAAAATGCACAATATGTTTTTTCAATTTATCAAGAAAAAAAAAGGGTTGAATCTATAGTGGATAACTAATGGACCTCCATGATCTAAGTAATGAAGCTGTAGTATTTGACTAATGAATCTGCAGGTGAAGATCAAAGAACCTGCAGATGAAGGTCAATGAACATATAGGTGAAGGTTACTAAATTTGCATTATTTAAGTAATGAAGTTACATATTTTATCTGATAAACCTATATTATTTAAGCAATGTACCTACATTATTTAACTAAAATAAAAAAAAAAACAAGTAAATGTTTATTTATTATAATTAAAAAATAAAAAATTAAATAATTTTTTAATGTATAAAAATTTTATTTAACTAAAATCATGAATAAAAAATTAAATATCAAAAATTATTTTTTCTTTTTATTTCATTAATTATAGTGATTGAATTTAATTTTTTTATTCATGATTTTAGTATATTTTTAAAATAAAAAAAATTGAGATACAAGTCAGACAATATTTTAATTTGATCAATTATAATGTACAATAGTTAAAATAAAAAAAAAAACACATAGGAATTTGTTTTGTTTTTAGCTTTTGTTTGGTTGCAAGAAGATGAGTCACTGATAGACAAACCAAAAGCATAAAAAGCGTGAAAAAAAAATCAAGCGCGCTTTCACACGTGTGAAATTCTGTGGTTCACGGTGCAATATAAACATGGGTCCATGATATAACAACTGCAATGTATATAGATTCAAAACTTTATTTTTTTCAACAAAAAAATTTATTTTTTTAATACATAAGCACAATTATTTGATAAAAAAAATTGTTGCCTATTGTGATTGATTATTTTTGCTTTTATTTTGTGAAGCCATGTGCTAAAAATAAAAATAATAGAATGCAAACTGCCAACATATTTACATAAAATGGGTCATGGATATGTGTTCTGTGCAGTTATTTATTATAATATTATAACTTTTTTATAAAATTATAAGTAAAATTTAAAATATCAAATTTATTAAAAAATTGGGGATAATAACTCCTTCAGTTCTATAAATTGGTTATATTTTATAATTAAATTCTAAAAGAAAATTTGTTAACATTAGATTTCTACAAAAATTTAAAATTTTCATTATTGGTTTTAGTCTGTTAATTCTAATAAAATATGTTGATATAGTGTATATATTTCATCTCTTTTTTACACCTCAACTTTCACATCCCCTTAATTGTTAGCAAATTCTCTTTTAGAATTTAATTGTAAAATACACCTAACTTATAGGACTGAATCATTATCTCCAAAAATAATAATAAATTATTTAGTATTATTCTAGAAGGCTGACCACTACATAGAGAAACCAATTTACCAGTCATGAGCTACCGTTGATGCCTAGAAAGGCATATAATAGGATCAAAGAGTTTAATGTGAAACACTCAGAAAAAAAGCAGAGAATGAATTGTGCACACACCACCCTATTGATGTGTATAATATTTACATGTTTTTGAGTTTAATTCTAATGAATTGTTGAATAAAAATTAGAATAAATTGGGTAGAATATAAGTTTAAATAGGAAATATATTAGTGTTAGAATTTAATTATTTAAAGCATATTTTTAAGGAGTTTTTTTTGTTTGATATTAATTAATTTTCCTTTTTGTAGTTAAGTGTAAAGAGGAAATCCAAAAGGAATTTGGAGTAGAGTTGACCTGACATGCGTCATGGCTTGCCCAAGCCATGTCGAATGAGGAATTGAGTTGAAGGGAAATGACACGCTTTCTCTAAGCCATGAGCAAAGCTGTGAGGTTATCTGCAAGGTTAGAAGGAAAGGAAATATTTCAACACAACATGTGGGAAGGCATTATCCAAACCGTGTGCATGGCCCATGCAATGTGACACAACATGTAACATGGCTTGTCCAAGCCATGTCAAAAGTCAAAATGGGCAAAGTAAGATGACATGCTTTCGTGAAGTCGTGAGTCAAGTCGTGTGCTTATCCGGATCTCAATTTGCAATATGACACAAGATGCAACATGGCTTGTACAAATCATGTCGAATATAGAGTGTTTTCCTTGCCCGAAAAGGAAGAGAATTTTAAGGGTTTTCAAGTTCTTTATCTGGAGGACTCTATAAAAGGAGAATTATGAGGAGCTAGAAATCATCTTTTGACATCAATTGGAGGCCAACAATAGGAGCTAAACGGAGATTGAAGAAGATTTGTGCAATAATTGAAGAGTTTTTATTAATTCTTCTTCTTGTTTAATTCTTTGAATTATGTTTGTGTGCTTCGCCACAATCATGCGTGGCTAATTTTCTTTTAGAGTTTGGGTTAGGAGTAGCTATTCCATGACATGATTGAACACAATTTTTATTATTATTTGAATTGATTTTCAGTTAATTCTATGAATTGCAATTATTTTTATGCTTTTATTCTTGGCCAGTTTGTTTGCATGTTTATGGGTGTTTTTACCAACGAGAGTTAGGAGAATTCACTAGCTTAAAATTCATAGGACTTAAATCACTCGACTACGAGAGTAGGCAAGCTCTATGGGGAACCATGACAGTAAACAGGGGTCTACGGTGGTAAATTAATTGTTAAATAACTTAATGAGTTAAGATTAATTTCTCAATCACAAGAGTAGGTTGAATTTTAATCTTAACATGCTTAATTGAACTCGAGAGAGTCTTTAGGTATTTTAGAACAATTACCCTTAACTGAAATCAATGTTTTGTTAATTAAAGTGTTCATGATCATATTGGAATAGTGAAACTATACCTAGGCTCTAAGCTTCTAATTATTTGATTTTAATTTAGTTTAAATTGATTTTATTTTATATTATATTTGCTAAACTATTTTTATTTGATTTACTAGCTAAGTTTATAAGTAAAAATATTGGTATTCAATATACAATCCTCATGGGAACGATAACTTTTTATACTGCAATCACGATCCGTGCGCTTGTGGGTTTTGAATACAACAAGTTTTTGGCACTGTTGCTGGGGATTGGCAATATTGATATTAATTTAATTTTTGCTTTTCTTAGATTATTATTTTTTTTCTTTTTATTTACTTGATTTGTTTATTGATTTTTCAGGTCCTTTTTGCTAGTTTATGAACACTCGATCTAGGGGGCAAACTTAGAGAAAATCTATCCTGAAATTGAGAAATCGTGCAAAAAAGACAAGCAAACCATGGCTGAAAATCAAGCTCGTGCCCTTCAAGAATACACAATGGCTAATCCGGGAGACAATTTGAGTAGCATTGTGAAACCAAACGTGGATGCCAACAATTTCAAGATCAAACCGGTGATCATTCAATGGTTTCATAATTTCAATTTGGAGGTCTCCCAAGTGAAGATCCTAATGCCCATCTAGCTCAATTTTTGGAGATTTGTGACACTTTTAAGATGAATGGGGTTAGTCTGGATGCAATAAAGCTTAGGCTATTTCCTTTCTCTTTGAGGGACAAAGCCAAGTTATGGTTACACTCTCTTGCACCACAATTGATCCCTTCTTAGGAGGTGTTATTAAAAACATTTTTGAGTAAGTATTTTCCACCTGGAAAGACAGTAAAATTCAGGCAAGAGATTACAAGTTTCACCCAACATCAAGGTGAATCATTGTATGAAGCATGGGAATGGTTCAAGGATTTGCAACGTCAATGTCCTCATTATGGAGTTCCACAACGGCTACTCATACAAACCTTTTATCAAAGATTCACCGAGCCAATGAGGATCACCATAGATGCTACAGCTCAAGGCTCATTCATGTGCAAGACACCCGACGATGCATTCAACTTGCTTGAGACTATGGCATCTAACAACTACCAATGGCATAGAGAAAGAAGTGCACTAAAGAAAGTTATGGGGATGCATGAAGTGGATAGTTGGAACCTTCTAAATGCAAAAATTGACATGCTCACAAAGAAATAGAAGACTAAACTAAAGTACAAAATCCAATGTCTGTTTACTTTTGTAAGTATTGTGGAGGAGAGGCACTCAACTCTAGAGTGTCAAGGGAGTTTCTATTTTCAAGACCCTTCTATTGAGCAACTTAATGCTCTCAATAATTTCCAAAGGAATCAAGGAAACCCCTACTCCAACACATACAATCCGGGATGGTGCAACCACCCTATCTTCTCATGGTTTAACCAATGAGGAGTCCAAAACGCTAACTAAAGATTCAAACCACCTCTACTAGGTTTCCAACAAAAGAGTTCTTTCCATCAACATCAAGAGAGCAAGCCTAATCTAGAGAGCATAATGGAAAAATTCTTGAAGGATCAAGAGGAACAAAAGGAGGCCATAAAAAATCTAACCTCTTAAATAAGCCAACATTTTGCTCATAACAGGATGTTAGAAGACCAAATTGCATCTCAAGCCTCTAGCTTAAGACAAAGTGGTATGTTGCCTAGTTAACCCGAGCATCCTAGGGAGCAAGCAAAGGCAATAATACTTAGGAGTGAAAAATAATTGCCTGAAGTTGAGACCAAAAGGCAAGTTGATGGTGTTGTACAAGACACTTTAGAGAAGGAGCAAAAGAACGAAGAGGTGGAAGAGAAAAAAGAGGAGAAGAAGGAAGCACCGAGCCACACTCTACCACTACCCTTTCCTCAAAGACAATAAAAATCCAAGTTGGACAAGTAATTTAAAAAGTTCATGAAGTCATTCCAACAACTCAAGCTCAACATACCACTCTTGGACATGATAAATACAATGCCCGCCTACACCAAGTTCCTTACAGACATCATCTCTCACAAGAGGAAGTGGGAATATCATAAAACTATTCCCATCAATGAGGAGTGTAATGCTATCATCCAAAATAAGCTTCCAAAAAAGCTTAAAGATCTAGAGAGTATCACCATCCCTTGCACTATTGGGAATGAATTTGTTTATAAATCTTTATGTGATT
The DNA here is from genome assembly GCA_949671775.1 of Mallotus repandus. Taxonomy (NCBI): domain Eukaryota; kingdom Viridiplantae; phylum Streptophyta; class Magnoliopsida; order Malpighiales; family Euphorbiaceae; genus Mallotus; species Mallotus repandus. Next base: position 8,911 of record CATIWM010002084.1, on the reverse strand, counting down.
TAGGCACAAGTGTGACTATAATGCCTCTCTCTTTTTGCAGGCGCCTCAATATAGGTGAGCCACAACCAATGACGATGTCCCTACAACTTGCGAATAGGTCCATAATCTATCCCTATAGAATTCTTAAGGATGTACCTGTCAAGGTTGGAGATTATTATGTGCCGGGTGATTTCATTATATTTGAGATGGAGGAAGACCACCATACACCAATAATCTTGGGATGTCCATTCCTAGCCACGGCCGATGCAATTATTGATGTTAAATAAGGGAAAATCTTGCTTGAGATTGGAGATAACAAGGTGGAATTTGACGTTTTCAAAATGGCAAAGCAAACCACCACAATGGGATCATGTTTTCATATGGATGCAATTGATAGCTATGTACAAGGAGTTTTTGAAAAATAACTCATCCAAGACCCACTCGAAGCTTGCTTAGTCCATGATGTAAAAGAGGATGACATATATCAAAAAGTGGTAATGTTCAATCACTTTCTCAATGCTAATCCTGCACTAAACAATAAGCAATTAACAAGGTATAAGCCTTTACCCTCTAATGTTTGTTGCATGAGTACATTGAAGGAATAGAGTGCACCTATAGTAGAACTCAAAACTCTTCCTTCATCTTTGAGGTATGCTTTTCTTAGCCCAAATTCTACTTATGTTATTATTGTGAATGCTGGGTTGAATGATGAACAAGTAGAAAAATTGCTTAGGAAAGTTAGATCTCATAGAAAAATTATAGGGTACACCATTAATGATCTTAAAGGAATTAGCCCTTCTATTTGTATGCATAAGATTCATACGGAGGAAGGTTCTAAACCTTCCATTGAGAACCAAAAAAGATTAAACCCTAACATAAAGGAGGTAGTTAAGAAGGAAATAATAAAATTGCTGGATGCAGGGACTATCTATCCTATTTCAGATAGTGATTGGGTTAGTCCAATCCATGTAGTCCTTAAGAAAGAAGGAACGACAGTGGTACATAATGAGAACAATGATTGATTCCCACTAGGACTATCACATGTTGGTGCATGTACATTGACTATAGGAAGTTGAATAAGGCTCCTAAGAAAGATCACTTTCCTTTACCCTTCATTGATCAGCTCTTAAAAAGACTTGCAAATCATTCATTTTTTGTTATTTAGATGGATATTCAGGTTTTTTCCAAATTCCTATTCATCTTGATGACCAAGAAAAAACCACATTCACATGTCCTTATGGAATATATGCATATAAAAGAATGCCTTTCGGGTTGTGTAATGCACCCGCCACTTTTCAAAATTGCATGAAGTCTATATTTTTTGATTTTGTTGAGGACATTATGGAGGTTTTTATGGATGATTTTTTGTGCATGGTTCTTCATTTGATGCATGTTTGGATAATCTTTCTAAAGTGTTGTAGCGTTGTGAGAAAACTAACCTAGTGCTTAATTAGGAGAAGTGTCACTTTATGGTGACCAAAGGTATGGTGCTTAGGCATATCGTGTCCGAGAATGGAATCGAAGTGAACAAAGCTAAGATCGAAATGATTGAAAGACTTCCACCACCCACTTCCATCAAAAGGATAAGGAGTTTCCTTGGAAACGCTGGGTTTTATTGTCGCTTTATTAAAGATTTTTCCAAAATTGCTAAACCTTTGACTAATTAGCTCGCTAAAGATGTTCCTTTTGAATTTAATGATGCCTGTCTTGATGCTTTTCATAGGTTAAAAGAAGCTTTAATCACAGTACCTATTTTGCAATCGCCAGATTAAAGCCTCCCATTCGAGATCATGTGTGACGCAAGTGACTATGCTGTTGGCGCAATAAAAAGACAAGCAAATTTATGCCATTTACTACATAAGTCACACCCTTGATGAAGCTCAAATCAACCATGCAACAACTAAAAAAGAGCTCTTGGCAGTAGTGCATGCAATGGACAAATTTTGCTCTTATTTAGTTGGAAGTAAGGTGGTTTTCTACACTGATCATTCAGCCCTCAAATACCTCCTAGCGAAAAAGGATGCTAACCCAAGACTTATTCATTGGATCCTTTATTTACAAGAATTTGATTTGGAGATCCGAGATCGTAAAGGAACAGAAAACTTAGTGGCAGATCACCTCTCTCGTCTTGAATAACTTTTAAATTCTAGCTCTCTTCCTATCTTTGATGATCTTCTAGGAGAGCAACTCATAAAACTTTAAGGGAGTGTTCCATGGTATGCTGATCTAGTCAATTTCCTAGTATGCGGAGTTCTTCCCCTTGACCTAGATTACCATTAAAAGAAGAAATTCTTTTAGGAAGTGAAGCAATATTTTTGGGATGAACCTTACCTTTATAAAAAATGTGGAGATGGGTTGAAAAGAAGATGTGTCCTAGACGATGAAATTTTAGGTGTTCTCATGCATTGTCATTCGCTTGAGGGTGGGGGACATGCTAGTTCAATAAAAACAGTTGCCAAGGTGCTCCAAAGTGGTTTCTTTTAGCCTTCACTCTTCAAAGATGCTAGGGAGTTTGTGCTTAAGTGTGATCGTTGTCAAAGGATAAGGAACATAAGCCAACGCAATGAGATGCCACTTACAAACATCATAGAAATTGAGCTCTTTGATGCATGGGGAATTGATTTTATGGGTCTGTTTTAAAGCTCATATGGAAACAAATACATCTTGGTTAGAGTTGATTACGTATCTAAATGGGTTGATGCAATTGCATCACCAACCAATGATGCTAAGGTAGTCACTAAGTTCCTTTAACGGAATATATTTACTTATTTCGGAACCCCAAGAGCATTAATTAGTGATGGTTGTTCTCACTTTTGCAACCGCCAGTTCGAGAGCCTTCTTGCAAAGTATGGGGTAAAGCATAAAGTGGCTACACCATACCATCCTCAAACAAGCGGTCAAGTGGAGGTTTCAAATAGAGAATTGATGAGCATATTGGAGAAGCCAGTCAATGCTTCATACAATGATTGGTCTACACGTTTGGATGATGCATTTTGGGCATATTGAACAACCTTCAAAACTCCAATTAGGACTTCACCATTTTGCTTGGTTTTTGGGAAGTCCTGTCACCTTCCAGTTGAGCTAGAGCATAAAGCATTTTACGCTACAAGATTTCTTAATTTTGATTTAGCAAAAGCTGGTGCTAAGAGACTTCTCCAATTGAATGAGATTGAAGAATCCAAGATGGATGCTTATGAAAATGCCAAAATCTATAAGGAAAGAAAAAAAAGGTGGCCTGACAAACATTTGCAGAAAAAGGAATTTAAAGAAGGGGATTTAGTGCTCCTTTTCAACTCGAGACTAAGGTTTTTTCCTAGTAAGCTCAAATCAAGATGGTTGGGTCCTTTCAAGATCAAGCAACTCTTTCCTCATGGAGCAGTTGAATTAGTGAATCAGGCAAATGAAACCTTCAAACTCAATGGACAACATCTCAAGCTTTATCGCACTGACGAGGAGAGTTTTAAGAGTGTCACATGTGCACTCATTGACCCTAGCTGAAAGCACCATGAATCGGTCAAGCTAAAGACCTTAAAACTAGCGCTAATTGAGAGGCAACCAAATAATTTTTCCATTCTCTTGTCTTTTTATCTTTCTTTTTATTTTTATTTTCATGCTTATTTTTATTGTTTTTATTTACCTTTAATAAACTTCCATGTTTAATTTTGCTTTTATTTCTTCTAATTTTTTTTCCTTTATTTAGGTTCATAATGCATAGCAAAAAGAGGCCCATGAAGTTAATGAATGGGATGTTTTTAGCACCTCAAGGGATTAAGCGCATGACTATGCCATGCCCAGGTAAGTCCTTCATCAAATATCAACTTATTTTTATAGACATGGCATGACAATGCCGTGTCCATAGTTGTGCATTTATCAGAACCTACGACACATTTTGTATCATGACTTTATCATCCCGTGACACGTCCACTTCATTTCGGCATGGCATCAACCATGGCATCCTCATGTCGTGCGCGATTGGACTCAATTTTGCATTTTCCTGCTGTACATCCCACGGGTTATCCCATGTCTTCCTCGAAGCCATGGCACTGACAAACAAAGTTTTGGATTTTTGACATACCTTCCCACACGGATTGTCATGCCGTGTCTAAATTCCATCTTAAAATTTTGTTTCAAAGCACTGACATGGTATATATGTAAACACCTGAATTTATTTTAAAATTTTAAAATATATTTTGAGACTTCTAGTGTTAATAAATATTTTATTAATACTGAGATAATTATTTTGTGAAATTAAATTTGAATAATTGGTGATGAGAATTATTTTAATTATTATTTATATAAGTGTGTTAATTTTATTTTAATAAATTATTTTATTGTGTATATTTTAAGGTTAAGAGAGCTAAATTTGATTTTTATGTTAGTATTCTATTATTATTATTATTGTTATTGTTAATAATATTATTATTATTATTTTAAAAAAAAGTCAGCAGAATAAAATTTTTTTCCTTTTCTTTTCTTTTCTTCTTTCTTTCTTTCTTTCTTTTCCTTCGGCCATTTCCAGTCACCAACAACCTGCCACTGCGCTTGCCAGCCAGCCACCGTTGCGTTGATGTCCCTGTCCAGCAGCCGCCGTCTCTTCTCTTGGTTCGGTTCGATTTTCGGCCGATTCTTCTCTTCCATGGCCGGTGACTTTTCCGGCATCCTCAGCCAACAAGCTTGAGCTCTTTCTCTTCCTCATCCTCTGGGCTACTTAATTCCTTAATTTGTTTAAGGAATTAACTCCGGTAAGCCCCTCAAAATTTGAATTTTTTCAATTATGTGTTCTTGGGTTAAATTGTTGGTTTGAGATTGAATATGATTTTATTAGGTTTAGGTGCTTTAGGACTATTTGTTGTAGAGGTTATGAGCTACCTATTGATGATTTTTATGTATTTTTCTGAAATTATTTTGAAATTTGTACTATTTCCGGTGATCGGAGTTACTGTTCTGGTACCGTTCTGGTCTCGAGATGAATATATTTTTAATAAATTCTACTAATTATTTTGAGCAAGTTTTGTGAAGAAAGTTTATTAAAATCATGTATACAAGTTTTATTATAAATTTTTGAAAGTTTATGTGAAAAATGAATTTTTGGAAAAATTAGTGAATTTTATATTTTTGTGGAAATTATTGTTAATTAATATGTTTTAGACAGTATTCGATTAATAAATAGTATAAAAATAATTTTTATGAATTATTTCCTATTTTTAGTTAATTATTACTAGTTTTTGAAAATTATATGAATAATAAGTTTAATTATTATTTTAAGCTTAATTGAGTTATTTGCAAATTTTATAATGTATTTAAGTAGTTTAAATGATTATTTGCAATAAATGTTAATTTAATTGTAAGATTTGAATTATATATGTTATTTAACGAAAATTTAAATATGAGCTAAAATTTTACTATTTAATTGAAAATAAATATATTTTATAATTTATTGTAGAAATAATTTGAATTGTGGTATTTAAATGAGATTTTATGATTTTTGATTATTTTATTGATTATTGTGAATTTGGAACTCGGTCGGAATTGTGTGTAGTTTGGGAGTCCGACCCGAGTATGGTTTTGTGTGAGATTATTCGAAGTGTGTTTTCATGCAGAATCAATTCTACTTTTAGTAGACGGTTGTCCGTTTTACAAGGGAGACTCTGCCGAATTTTCGGTAGATTTCTCATAAAGCGTGACATCGACCTGTGTCGAAATTCTAGTTTTAGATGAGTCGTGTCTTAGATCGAGTTAATTCCTTAATTTCATGACTCTTTTAATTTTTGAGAATTTCATGAATTTATTTATTATATTTTACGAGCATATTTTAAATAAATATTATTTATTTTAGAGAACTCCGGGGCACGAGCGGTAGCACGAGGGCAACAGAGAACGCGTCGCCCGGCACGCTTAAGCTGTGAGTTAATTTTATAGAATATGTGTTGTGTGATTTTAATATATTTTCTAGCAATAAAGAATAAAGCATGTTTAAAAAGATAGATTATTCGATATGATTTATTATTGATTTAATTGCTTATTTATTCATTATTTAATGAATTGTTTATTTATTTGATTTAAATATTTATAATTTCCAATTGATTTGGAGATATTGGTAGAATATTGGTAGAATGTGCTACCTAGTGGGTATCACTAGGACCACGTGTACACGAGTAATAATTTAGTATATGATATATATGTATATATGATTAGAGCTCGGTTGATGCATTGCTCTCGGGCCAGTAAATAAAATGAAAAAGGGATGTAACTCGGTTGATGCATTGCTCTCGGGACATCCAATATGAAATAAGTGAAATTATTGTGGCAGTAACTCGGTTGATGCATTGCTCTTGGGACGACAATCACTTAGATTAAGAAAGTCAAAAGGCTATTAGAATAATGGTTTAGGGTTCTACTAGTTTTCCACCAAAATAAATATTTTAAATATTTTACATGAGAATTTCATATTAAATCAATTTAAAAAGTTTTAAAGAGACTCGATATATTATTATCGAGAAAAGTAAATGATTTTAATAATTGTAATGATTTTATTCTATTTTATTTTAAAAAGGGTTTTAACAAATGATTTTAAAATCAGCATGCATTTTATAAAATTGATTCACTCAATGAGATCTAATTTCCCTCAACTTATTTTTTTCAAGACCTCACAGTTTGTCTTCTAGTACCTCTACTTTGCGCCGAGTTCGTTCTTCATCAGCTACATTGTGTATGTTAATTTAAATTGTGTATTGTGTAACTAAAATTCTAGACACCGCAGTAGTTAAACTCATAATATGTATTATTGGTATTCTATTTGTATATGACTTTTAAAATATTGTATTTAAAGAATATTGTTTTATACTATTATTATTGTGCATTTATTATTTATTGTTAAGTGTATTGGTTTATTTATGTGAAAAATTTTTAAAACTTGCTATGGGATTCGGTTATTTTATATATCTCCATTCTCTAGTGCCGGTCACAAAACTTTGATTCGGGTCGTGACAATATCATATGTTTTTCTCTTGTTGTGGCATGTGCACTCTACTTGGTCATGATCATGCACGACATTCATCACCACAGGCATGCCATGACTAAATTCTTTTCCCAAATTTTTGCTTCCCATCGACCACAGCATTGGGAATGGATTGGATGCCGTGTTCTTTCTTTCTTTTTATTAAAAAAAATCATGACATTTCACACTGCATGCATTCCGCGTGAACAATCCCCTAACCATTTTCTTTACCCAATGCCATACGTCTTGTATGCCGTGTACCCTTTCTTTTTACAAAAAAAAATTTCAAAACCATCTTTTTCTACCCCCTGGCCGACACCCACCCCACTTTATCCATTTTTCTTCCTTATCTTCACACTTTCTTCTCCACTCAATCTCTCTCTTTTCTTTGTAAATTCTTTCTTCTTGACCCTACCCATACCAAATCTTTGTCATTTTCTTTTACATTTAGCATGGGAAAACCAAAATCAAGTGGCAAGAAGGCTAATCCATCCAAGAAATGGACTCGTCGCACCACTTCTCCACCGCCTTCTCGCCAAGTAGTGCAGTCGTCGATGGTCCCATCTTCCTCATGCCCTACAAGCCAAAGCTGAGCTACTCCACTTCACCCTTTGCTTTAATTTTAGGACTACATCCATAGAGAACAGTATGACTCTTTAATTTCCTTTCCCTTTCATCCTTTTCTCAAAATTATGTTATGTGATTTAGCAACTGTAGGATTGAGTGATACTGTGCTGGGAATGATTGAAAAATCAAACTGGGATAATTTTATAAAAATAGAGGAACCTATTTTTCGTGAGCTTTTTATCGTATTTTTATCCACTTTTTCAATGGAAAAGCACATTTTAGTCGATTTTGGTCAAAAGGGATATGTTACATTTTGACTAAGGGGTAGAAAATCTTCCCATTCTCTCAATGAATTTGCTATGCATTGTGGTTTTTATGATGTTCAATTCATCGCTAGTGAGGCGATTAACCATGCTAAAATTAATCTTGGGAATGCAAACCCTTATGAGTTCTGGGGAGAAATTACTCATGCTGGGGTTCAACAAGATTATAATCCTAGGATAAGTACAAGCACATAAATTGCTTGCACTGCATTGCGCTACTTGCACTGTCTTATAGTTTCTATCATTTGTGGTCATAGGGAGAGCACTGCAGTTGTTTCACTTCGGGATTTGTTTTACTTAAGATGTTTTGATAAAGGATTAATTCCTCATCTTTAACATGGGTTTGCTCTTTACATGGATGGTATGTCTAAGAAAAAAAAAGGGCGCACTTTGTGGAGGTTCTTACATTACTCATCTAGCAAAGTCTCTAGGTGTTTTTGACAAGTTGACTAATCTCACTCCTGTTTGCAACATGCATCCATTTAATTTAACTATGATGAGAAAAATCTGTTTAGCTAAGGTTCATGATGGACAATATATTTTGATTGAGAATCCTACTGAGTTAGGTAATGATGAGCAGCCCGATGAGCATCCTCCTTCCCCACCACCTGCTGCCAAGCTCCTCCGCCCCCTTCTCATTCTGCAGGACCATCCTATTCTTATCCTTCACATATTGATGCCACACTTCAGTACCATACTGAGTTACTTCATTGGGTGGTTGATGGACTTTCTAGTTTATGTCATCAGCAGGGTGTTTCTTTGCCTCCTCGCCCAGTGTTTCCCTGATCGACTTTTGTTATTGCCACTGAGGAGTTCCACAATGATACCGATCCTATGGATGATATAGTCGTTGCTCCTACTTCTTTTGACTCTCCTCTTGCAGATTTTGCTCCTCTGGATGAATGATGTTATTTTCTGCACTTTATTTTCTTTTGTTTAGGACATTTTCTGTTATTTTCTTTTATTTTGTTATTTTCTAGATGTTATGTGTTCAACTGTTTCATTTTTTTTTTTTTGGATGTTGGTTTCTAGCTATTTTGTATTC
>CATIWM010002073.1:0-22434 GCA_949671775.1 Mallotus repandus | reverse complement strand
ATCACGTAAAAATTAATCAAAATCTATAACTAATAGATAAATAAAATAAAAAATAAAAATTTTTATCAATTCACGGCCAATCAAATTTAAGAAAAACGAATAAAAATTGAAATAAAAATTGACGGAAATAAATCGGAATTCTAGAATTCCGGTCGGAATTCTGTAATTCCGATCGGAAATCTACTATTCCGATTTTTTTTTATAACATTTAATTACAAAAAGACCCTTGAAGGAGAAGAAAACTTTCAATTTAGTCCAAAAAAATGTAATCAAGCCTTAGAATCCGAAACTCAAATATTAGAGACTCATTTGCTACGAGTTTTCATCATCGAAGTCCTCTGTCGCATCCATGCTATAATTATCCCGAAATTGGGTGCTTACAGGTAGATTCCCAGAAAAGAGTGGTGGGGTCATGATGGTCCCACTTAAAAAGCACACTCCTTAGATAGAATTTTACCAGGACAAGTAATTTTAATAGCATAATAATTTAAGACAACTAAACCCAACAATAGCTATGAGAAAGTGAACACACAAATTTTACGTGGAAAATCCCAAACAAATCGGGGAAAAACCATGGGTAAGACTAGCAGAATTTCACTATAAAAAATAATAAGAGTTACAAAATACTTTTCTCTATACCACAAGGAGAATGCCATAAAATTCTCTCTTAATATAGAAGATAACCCACACTCTTTATACATTTTCCTCATAAGGAGATTACTTACTTACTCACACTGCACTCACCCGCAACCACTCAACTTTGATAATTTGCTCTCAATTACAACTTGAGCTTGTATGTTGTTTGTGTGTTTTTCACTCATCCAGATGCCTTTGTAGAGGCATTAGTGAGCATTAAAAAACAAAATAAAATCCTTCTTATTTCAACTAAGTTCAGCACCGAATTTCAGTGCTAAATTTTGTGTGTGCGGTACAACCATTTTTTACTTCAACTTTGACAGAAAGTATGCTAGAGATAGTTTACTCCAGAGGCAATGTTGTTTGTGTGAGACTTGATTTATGAATCCAAATTTTTTATTGAGTTTATATTATGATTATATCATCTAGAGACATATTATCAGACCAACCATTTGGCAATTGTGTCTTCCGGTGCTTAGAATTAAGAAGTGAGGTCATGATTGTTTAATGGCTTGAGATAGGTATATGACCCATTTTCTCAATCTTTCTAGCTTTTTCAATCCTGATAAAAGAATCTTTTACTTATATCTTAGATTCTATTGCCTTCCTTTTTTTTCTTCCATTTAGTGAGGAGGTACATCTTTTGGGTTTTGACAGTTTCATTTTTGAAATGATTCTTGTCTTCTTATATATATATAGGAAAAAGCTTATGAGGTTGTGAAGCTTTTATCCAAAAATCGTTGGACAACTTCATGTGTTGTTATTATGAGGAAGTTTCGGGACAAGTGTAGGACAAAATGAAGCATTTGTTGTCTTGTGTTACTTGTCTGGAATTAAGAAGGCACTATATCTGTAAGTTAGTTCAAAGACATGTCAGTTTATAGAGGCACACTATATACTTGTTTCTTAATGACATGTTTTACATTCGAAAAGAATTTATTAAGGTATACAATAAGCTTGGTACTATACTGAATATTTCACTTTTATCAGCCTAACATTTATTGAATACTACTGTGTTGCAGTATTGCATATCTATTACAATTACGGTTTCTAAGCTTACAGCATAATGGATACAAATAGTTCACCCATTGTTTTTGCTAGGTGATCTTGCTCTCTCGGTTTTGACCATTGTACATCATTTAAGTTTTTAGTTTCATTAATTCTTAGTTAAGAGTTTTGTGTCTATTGCTAAAATCAAATCTAAAATCTGTGTTCTTTTTATTTTTTGCACTATGCCTATTTGCTTTCCATACCTTCACACAGGCTTCGGCTCATTTAGCTAATAGAAATTTGCAAACTGTCTACCTTAGTTTCTTACCTTTATATAAATATTAATAATCTTATATACATAAATATGGGGGGACATACACTTTTTAAAAGTTAGTGAATTATTTAAATTTTTGCTATTTGTGTTTGTTTTTAGGCAATTCCTCTGTGTCCTAATTTTCATATTTATTAGACAAATCTTGAGGCAAACTTAAATCTTGCACAGGTTTGTTTTTCAAAGTTGGATTGTTCTATTGGTGACTTAGATCATACAAATAAGACTAGGATTATCTATATATACTGATTTTTTCTATGTTTTCCTTTGCTTGTTGTGTGTGAATAAAACCCAAATATTGTTTCCTTTTCCTTTATTCTATTCTTATCTTGAACTTGTAGTTTTAAATTTTTTTGCTAATTTATTTAGTAATTAGTTCTGTTTGTTCTTTAAGCAAATTATGTTCAAATTAAATATGAAATTGAAGAAGTAGATTGAAGAAGTATTGTCCTCCGATTAGATTAGAAAAAATAATGATACTTATGACTAGCCATGCATAAAGGTGAACATCTCAATAGAATTGAGCATGTTTTTTGGTGATTGATTACTGCTCGCATTCTATTCAATGTTATGCCAGATTATGAACTAATTCTCATACATAGCACTAACAGGTATGGTAACAGTGTTAGACTTAATGGCAAATCGGTTGTCAAGTTTACACCATAAAATTGCACATCTATCAAACCTGAAAAATTCTTTCTTTGATAAAATCTTATAGATGATGCTGCAATCGAGCATCTCTCTGGTTGGCAAGCATTCTTGTGCCTCAAGGTAACTTAGTCACTATTTTCTACCATATTAAATGTAATGGCAGCAAATTGGTGCCTTTTTTATTGAAGTTATTTTTATTTTTCTTTCTCGTTTGCTTCGAAGTTGAGAAAAAATAATGCTAGTAATTATGACAGTTATAAACATGTGATTGAATGGATAAAATGTATAGAACTAAATTATATTATTACATTTTTTTCCAAACACCATGAGATAGACTTCAATTTAGATTGTTATGCACAGTATAGATGATTTTGACGTCAAAATTGAGAGAAATTGACAAATTCTAAGAATGACAAGTGATGGTGCTGAGGGTTTGTGCTCATTATCCTTGAACTTGGTTCCAATACATTACGAGCTTGTCCGCTTTGGGATGTTTGGATTAGCTGTTTGGAGGAACTGTTAGCTATTCACTTTCCAACGATTAAGACAATGGTGTTTGGTTAATTTTTTAAATTATTAGCTAGTAGTTGTTTAGATACTAAACAGCTCCAATTTCAAGCTTTCCACTAATAACTACCACTTTAAAAATAAATTTACTATCTTATCCTTTTTTAACTTTAATTAATTAACCTTAATTTAATAAAAAAATTTATTATAAAATTATTAAAAACATCTACATAAATAAAAATATTAAAAATTATATTAATAACAATGTTCAAAACTCATCAATTCTAATACTAATAACAACACATAGTAGTCTTTTATTTAAAATTTAGTATCAAAAATTTAATAAAAATAAAAATTACCTTAATCTTTATAATTATAAGTATAAATAATATTTATTTTTACCTCATATATATTATTGTTAATATTTATATTAATAAAAAACACACAAATATATAATTTATTATTTAGAAAATAAATATAAATATGATTATTGGTATATAAATTAACTAATGTCTATATCTATAATTAAATGCACTATCATTAATAACAACTATAATTTTATTAAACACATAATATCAATCAAGTATCAGTCATCAATCGGCAATAGCTTAACCAAACAGCTATATTTATATTTTTCTTTTCACAATTAAGAATTGGGGTTTCATGTCAGACTCCCTTTCTCTTGCATGTGTACGTGTCAAATGAGTATTATTGTTTAATGTGTTTGTGTATGGGTGCGCTCTCAGTTTAAAAGCAAATATTTTATTATCTCGGGTAATGGAAAATTTGCAAAATTTAACAAACTTGCTTGAGTTGTGGCTAAGATGAAATCATATCAAACCAATCAACTTATGTGGGCTGAAATGCATCAAAGCCTGCAAAGCAATCATTTAACTTCTACGCTAAGACTTAAGATATTTTTGGAAATTATATTCTTTGTGGCAAGAAAAGCTCTCATGGTTTTGAATTAACTTAAGTGGATGATAATGAGAAGATGACCCAATATGTATATTATTGCCCTGGATTATGTATTCACATATTCAACTGTTGGTGTCATTTTTTAATTTTACCTGTTTAAGCAGTTTAGAAGATCTATGGCTCAATGATAACCAAATAGAATCACTTGAAGGCATTGTTGAGGATGTTGCTGGTTCCAAAGAGAAATTAACTACAATCTACTTTGAAAACAACCCACATGTATGAAATTCTGCAACTTAAAATTTTATTTTGTGCAGACCCTTATTGTTGCATTATACTTGCATGGCAGAAACCATTGGATATATATCACCTTCCTCGATTTTTCAGCACATGAGAATTCTTTTCTATTTTTTCTTGTTGTCTTGTTTTCTGATGATCATCCTCAACTAGAGGATGTGATTTAACTTGATATTTTTCATTAATAAAGCTTATTTGGGGTCTTGACATTTTTTATTCTTGATATCAATGAAAATATCTAGTGTTTGATTTTCTTAATAGCATGTTATTTTATGACATTATGTTGTTCAATGTTTGAACTTGCCAAATATACCATTTCACCTCTGAACTTTTACACATTGTCCTATTTCACCTCCCAACTTTTATCTTTTCCTATTATACATATGAACTTCTATTTTCGACTGATATCTCACATAATCAACCAGCACCATGCGCGTTTCAAGAATGCACTCTGATGTAGACAAATTCTCTGACACATATTAACCATGTCATATAAAAGATTTTAACTAAGATTAAATGGTGGTACAACATTATAAACTGGTAACCCTAGAAGCACGTGCACTGACTCTAACCCCAAAAAATTACTATTTATTTATTTATAATTTTTTTAATTCTTGATTCTTGAACTTTATTAAATTATTACAAGTAAAATAGTTGCAGTTCCAATAACTTTACTATGTATCTCTCACTTTCTTTAGCAACTACAATTTTCCTCAATGACCCTTCTAGTAGCTGTAACCATTGCAATCTCTGAAACGAGAACAACTTACTTAATTACTTTCTTGCCCTCAATAAACAGAAGAAAAAAGAAGAAGAAAAGTAGCCAAGAGTGGTGAACTGGGGTCCTGTATTAATAGGGGTGGTGTTGTTTGTGCTTCTAATGCCTAGACTTTTGTTTCAGATACCTAGAAACAGTAGGACTTTGGAGTTTGGAAGCTTGAAGACTAACGGCAAAGCTATTGACATTCACACTCTTATCTTTTTTGCTCTCTATGCTATTCTCATCTTAACTGTTCATGGCCATATCTATACTAGTTGATTCAACTGGTAAGCTTTTATATATCCCCACCACCACCACTACCACCATGATGATGACGATGAAGATTATATTAGATATGTGTTTTGTTCTTCCTTTTTCATTCTTTTTTCTTTTATGTTACTGATCTTAATTGGAATCAAAAGAGATGGCCTTTTTTGTTGTAGAGAAAGAACTGTTGCATATGTAATAATTTTATGTTGTTGGCCTGCTTTATGTAATTGAATTTGCATGATTATATATGAGAAATATAAGAGCACAAATCTTTGATTTGGGAATTTTTTTCTGGAGTCTTCAATAGCTTCTCTTTAATGCATAGTGTGAGTGAGTTACTGCCAAGAATGAGATGAGATGCATAACTTATGATTTTTTTCTATGTTCTTGTTCTATTGTTATGTTTGTTCTTGTTCTATTTTAACCTTATTATAATACAACCTTTGCAACTTAAGCAAAACTTAAAAAAATAATAAATAAGCAAAGAATAACTTCAATTTAGAAGCCAAATTGGTCTCCATGTTTTTGGAAACCTGTTTTTCAATTTAGGAGGACAAGAACAATTTATGGAAGAATGACTCAAGTGTTATGCAAGAACACTTGAATGGGGAAAAAAAAGAAAAAACAAGATTTGTTTAAAAGAGTGAAGGAGTTGAAGAATGAGAGAAGAAAGACAGTAGCATATGAATGAGAGGAGAAATGCTTCTTCTTTTCAATAAGTAAAAGTAAAAAATCAAGATTGGTCATTAACCTGGTTTGCCTTTTTACCACATCAGCCTAATTTTTCTTTATCATGAGCTACCTCGAGTCTTCAAATATGTGCAATGACACAATGTCCATCCATATGTTAAATAATACCAAATACTGGTTGACTATGTGGGATATGGGTCGAAAGTAGAAGCTTAGGAAAAAATTAAAGTTGAGAGGTGAAATAGGACAATAAGTAAAAGTTCATGAAGAAATGGTGTATTTGGCCTTTGAACTTTGTTATACAGTTTATTTTTTGGATCATGGATTCTCTTTAACAAGTGAATGTAATCTTCTTTGTAATTTAACAAGTGCCAAGAGGGGAGGTGAATTGACTTTTTAAATAATATGGGTAATTTTGATTCAACACCCAAGAGCAAACTAAAAGCAGAATAAGAACTGAATTAAATGAAGAAGAAGAGCAATAAAAACACTAAAGATTTATAGAGGTTCGGCCCTCAAAGCCTACATCCTTTCCTCAACCACTTGTTGGGAATTTAAATCCACTATTTATCTATTTCAAGGTATAGATTAAACCTTTACAAGCTAAAGCTAATCCACCCAAGTGTTTTTACAAGGTTCACACTCAAACCCAAGTGTTTTCCCAAGGCTCATACTCTAACTCAAATGCTAAGAACAATTCTCTTAGCTTATAAGTATTTAAAACCCTAACCCAACTCACTCAATCCCACTATTAAGCTATTGAATGAAGGAATTAAACACTCACCAACCCATACTCAAGAACACTTCTTGAGATAGAAAGAAATTACAAGAATTAAAGATTTAGAACTTGAGTGGTTGAAGAATAAATTTAAAATTAATTTCTCAATATTGCTTTAAATGTGTTTGCTCAACTTCATTTATTTTCTCCAGCTGATTCAGAGTTGTATTTATATCCTTATACAGAAAAAGAGTTGTTGGAGGTGCACTTGATACATATAGAGTCGTTTGAACCACCTAAATAAAAGTGCTCTACAACTTTGACATGACTCATGACAAATCGTCATTGGTTATGACAGTCGGGGCGCCAAGATAAAATTTGAATTCGCACTTTTTCATGATCAGGAAACGAGTGGTGACACTAGTAATGAAACTTTCTGTCACTTTTAGAATTGGTCGCCATTGCTCATGACAAGTTTGTCACCACTTATGACGAGTGTGTCATGACCATTTTGCTCATGACGTTGGTGGTGACATTGGTCATGAAACCTTCGGGTTTTCTTGAATTTTGGTAGCTTAGATCTTCTTATTTTTGCTCCAAAAAATTTTCTAATGGTTGATATTTTCTTGTGATCATTTGTAATGAATATTCCTATCAAATTTGACCAATTTTGACTTCAGATTTTGACGAAAAATTCGACCTTCGATATAGTCCCTTTTCACTTCTAATGATGAGTCTGTCACCACTCATGATAAGTGTGTGGACTTAATAAAATCAAAATGCTGACTTTTCATTCCTTAACTTGTGTAATTTTGAAAAACCTGAATATAAGCACTTAAGCACAAGGATTAAATATAATTTTACTTAATTAATTGTAACCATAAAAAATTACTATTTTACCCCTCAAGGTTCAACATTATTTTTTGTTGTTGTGCTTTTATTATTAGGGAACTTTAGTTTCAAAAGAAAATAAAAGACTTGTTTATATTATGATACTATCTGTGCATTTTAATTGATGATGGATACCACCAAAATTAATTGGTTCAGTGCTTAACATGCTTGTTTGGTTGCTTAAAAAGGAACCTATTATGTTTTTTTTTTTTACTTAGGATCATATTTTATTTTGATGTTATTATAATGAATATACGTATGTCTGTGATGTAGCCTTAGTTTATAAATATTAACATATCTTATATAAGAAGTTCATGCTATGAATATCTCTATAAACTTTTTATTTTCGTTGGATCATTACTAAATAAAAAAATTAACTTTATGATCTAAAATCTCTTTTACTTGCCTTAATTTTTATTTTTGCATTTTTACAGGTGTGCAGGTCTCATAAGGAGTGCATGTGACTTGTTGACTCTATCATCTAGCAACATAATTGAAGATGTTAGACTGTTATTTTTTCTCAACAATGTTTTTGATTTTTGATAGATCATTTTTTCAATATTAATGTTTTTAATGCTAGATTGGACATAGTGATGTAGTACAATTATTTTAGAATAAATAAAATTTTTTATCATACATATTCTTCATGTATGTTGTTTAATAATATATGATTTTATTTGACTTACTATATAAATAGTATATTAATTATCTAAAAATAAAAATTGAAAACTTGAAAAAAAATAAAAAGTTGAATGTGACCATAATATTTGCAACAAAAAAGAGCCCAAGAGGAGGGGTGAATAGGGCTACCAAATAAAAATTAATACTTAAACACAATTAAACAAGAATTGAGAGAATGTTGAGAAGGGAGAATGAAGAACGCAATGATTTAAGAAGTTCCGATCCAACAACAATCCTACGTCTCCACCTAACTTAACCCCAAGTTAGGATTTTCAATCACCCACAATCTTATTCATAAGATTGAGTATACACAAGATTTTAAGGTTCACTTTTACAACCTTACAAATAAGAGCTTTAAGGCTCACTTTAAAACCAATTCCTAAGTGTTTTAATGGCTAAACACTTAAACCAATTCCTTTAGAATAGAACCTCACTTCCCATTTTCTAAATCTCAGAAAATAGAAGAATAAGAATTTATATTCTAACACTCACCAAACTTTTATAAGAGTTTATTAAATACAAGAAAGAATTAAAGAGAATTTTGAGCTTAATTGAATGATTTAAAGTATATAATGAATAAACAAGTTTCTTAACCTCTAACTGATCTTCAAATGTTGTATTTATAGTTGAGCAATTCAATTATAGCTGTTAGAAACAATAATTTTGTTTCCAACAATCTTAAACTTCATTTGAATGAAATTTGGACTTTTGAGCTGTAATTTCTCTGGTCCTAGTCGAGATTTCTTTAGTCCCTTATAGCCATTGAATTTGAGTCCTGAGCCAGTCCTATTTGTGACCACATTAATACCAATCATGACCACATTGATCCCGGTTGTGACATTGGCTCGGGATATATTCTGGAAATTTTCTTCAATTTGGTGCAATTTGGTCCCAGTCAGAACTTGCGTGGTCCCGGTCAGGATTATGACTTTAGTCCTTGAATATGATCAAATCATCCTAAACTTTCTTCATGAAAGTTGTATATGTTTGTCTTATCTTTCCAGATAACTTTGAATCACCTCATTTTAACTTTTGTATCTCAAGATATTATTGAAATACTAAGAGTTATGCAACTTAAAATTAAAGCTACATATACTGATTTTAACTGAAGATTTATAGTCCCAAATGAACTTGGATTTTGACAGATAAGATCAATTCATAAATATTGTGATATCTAATTCAAAACTCAAGAAGATCACTTGCTCATTATAAGGCTCTAAGGATGTCAAAAGCCTTTTTGAGTCTTAGAGGTCGAATCAGCATACTCATCAATGTCGAACTTCATTTTAACTTCCAATTGAGTGCTAACTTATACACACTTAAACGAACAAAGTTAAATACTCAAAATTAAGTTTGTTAAGATCAAAATCAAGAATGATCATTACTAAGGTCAATAATTAAATATAATTTTACTTAGTTAATTGTAACCATAAAACATTATTATTTTACCTCTCAAAGTTCAAAATTCTTTTTGTTGTTGTGCTTTTATCATTAGGGAATTTTAGTTTCAATAGACAATAAAAACTTGTTTTTATTATGATAGTATCTGTTCATTTTAATTAATGATGGATACCACTAAAATTAACTGTTTCAGCACTTAACATGCTTGTTTGGTTGCTTCAAAAGGAACCTATTATGTTTTTTTTTTTTACTTAGGATCATATTTTCTTTTGATGTTATTATAATGAATATACATATGTGTATGATTTAGCCTTAGTTTATAAATATTAACATATCTTATATAAGAAGTTTCATGCTATGATTATCTCCATAAACTTTTTATTTTTGTTAGATCATTACTAAATAAAAAAAATTAACTTTATCCTCTAAAATCTCTTTTACTTGCCTTACTTTTTATTTTTGCACTTTTACAGGTGTGCATGTCTCACAAGGAGTGCATGTGACTTGTTGACTCTATCATCTAGCAACACAATTGAAGATGTTAGATTGTTATTTTTTCTCAGTAATTTTTTTGATGTTTGGTAGATCATTTTTTCAATATTAATGTTTTTAATGCTAGATTGGACATATTGATATAGTACAATTATTTTAGAATAAATAAAATTTTTTATCATACTATTCTTCATGTATGTTGCTTAATAATATATGATTTTATTTGACTTACTACATAAATAGTATATTAATTATCTAAAAATAAAAATTGAAAACTTGAAAAAAAATAAAAAGCTTAATGTGACCATAATATTTGCAACCAAAAATTTGGTTGTTAATTGTAGAACTTATTGTATTATCCATGGTTATGTCAAGGTTTGCAAAAGTACTTTTGGTCATAAAAAGTACTTATAGTGGTCATAAAAAGTACTTGTAGCGACCATAATATTTCCTTTCATAAAAAGGCTTTTATAACCACTTACTTTTTCCAGTCGTAAAAGAGCTTTAGCGGCAGAGCCAATTATGATTGGCATTTTTTTGTCGCAAATTTTCTTTAGCGACTATATTTTTTCTTTACTAATGGCCATTTTTCTTGTTGACTATCTCTTTGAATGTGACAAGAACACATTAGGGCTTATGGATGGAAGGGTGTTGTCAATTTTAAGTAAAATTGATGTTGAGATGAATTCAACACTTAAAATGATTGCTCTGGTGGTTTTAATGAAGACTTTGAATAGTTTAGACAAGGTTAAGGGTAATAGGAATGCTTGGTTTGGTGGAAGTATGTTGGTTTTGCAAGTAACGGTCAATTTTTGTGCATTAGAGATGAATAGCAAGATTTTAGGCCTAAACAACTAGAGCCAAATTTCAAGCATCAATAGTTGGGTTTCCTTAGGATAGCCAGTTTCATGCTTCACTCAACTCTAACGTGGTTTTATATTTGTTTTGTAGGTTTGGCTTATGGAGAAGCTAAAGTTAGTAATACCCCTTGATTTTTCAGTAAGTTATGGGCCTAATCACTTCTTAAGAAGGCAAATTTTGGTGAAGTTCAATAAAAAATAAGAATAGGTAGCTTGGATGTATGGTTTGGATGAGAAGGATGTTCAATGGGTTAGCCTTCTTAGTGGAACTTTTTCAATGTATGCTCAAGGAACTTTCATGCTTATGTTGCTCTTCTAGGGTTAAGAAAATGTTCTTTCTGCCATCCCTCAAGGATTGCAATACAACAAGGATTGAAACAATATCCTACTCATATGCCTTATATCCCAAATGTTGGTGCAATCACAAAGTCTTTTATCGAAGCAGTCACTCTATCATTGCCTAGAAGAATTATGTTGCACTATATTCATAGAAATCAAGACTTTTCAACCACTTAAGACTACAAAATTTGGTTAAAAGGTCACAATGAAGTAAGTGGTGGTAGTGAAGGTAGTTCTAGAGGCTAAGTTTAGCTTTAAGCTTTAGAAAGCTCCTTATTTAGGATGTAAGCTTTTATTGTATGAATTGTGCTTTATGAAATAAAATGAAATGCAATTTTGCTATTGAAAGAAAGAAAGGCATAAGAAAGAAAAAGGAATTTCGAAATATTTTTATTATTTATAAAACAAACATCACAATTTCACTTACACATTCAAATGTATAAACTAATGGCAAGAATGTATACACCCAAACATTATCAACTGATAGGTTGTTCATTCTTAATCATAAAAGGGACAAATGATATAGAGTTACTTAAAGATTAACTTAATTGAAATCAAGAATTTTTAATGACGTTAACTAGCTCTTTCGAGCTTTCTAGCTAACGCGACTCTTAAAAATTCCTTACTTTTGCCTAAGCCACCCTTTTTGGGGTTTTAGCTTAGCGGGAATTATTCTCATTTTTTATTTTTCCCTAAATTTTAGTAAGTCACCCTTTTTGGGTTTTCAACTTAGCAGGAACCATTAACTATTGCCTAAGCCACCCTTTCGGGTTTTCAACTTAACAGGGATTTTTATTTTTATTTTATTTTAATACTTTAACTAAAGTCTAGACAAAGTACTTTTATAATCTATCAAGCTCTGAAAATTCATTTCCCTCAAGATCAGACAACTTGACTGCACCTTTTGGAAGTATCTTTTTTACAAGATAAGGATCCTCCCAATTTGGCTTGAACTTCCCTCAAGGATCAAATGGAATTAATCCTGCATGCTTTAGAACTAAATCCCCATCCCGAATCTTGCTTACTTTGACCTTCTTATTAAAAGCATGAGCAACTCTTCTCTGATAAAGTTACATGTTAAATGTTGCTCTAAGTCTTTTCTCATTTAATATAATTAACTCTTTATATTTAGATCTAGCCTATTATGCCTTTGGAATCTTTGCTTCTAACATTATCCTCAATGACTGAAACTTGACCTCTACTAGTAACACTGCCTCCATACCATACACCAAAGAGTAAGGTGCTGCATTTGTAGTTGTTCTAGTTGTAGTTCTATATCCCCATAAAGCATACGACAACTGATCTAAATCTTTGTACTTTTTAACTATATTACTGAGAATCTATTTTTATGCTCTTGTTAGCTACTTCAACTACACCATTTGCTTGAGGTCAATATGGGCCTGACTTGTGATGTTTAACCCTATACCTTTACAATAAATTACTTACTTCATCTTGAAACTGCATATCATTATTAGTTATAATGTGATGAGGCACACCATATTTGCAAATTAAGTTCCTCTTAATGAATATAGCCATCTGCTTTGCCCCCAGCTTTTTGAAAGATTCAGCTTCTACCCATTTTGAGAAATAATTGACTACAACGACAATAAACTCATGTCCATTAGAAGCTAGTGGAGCAATTTCTCCTATTATGTTGATTCCCGTAAGTGTTGTTTACAATCTATATTTTGTAATTTTTAGTCTGGTTCTAATTCTTGAAGCCTGGGTTAACCTCTGAAAGCCCTAAGAACAAAATTCAAACTTTGATCAGTGGGACTTTTCAGTGGTCACATCGAGCTCCTAGAGTTGAATTTTAGTCTAAAATTGTCTTCTAAAATTCCAATGTGTCAGTGGGTCCCATTTGACAAAAAGTCAAATTTTAACCTCCGGTGGTCAAATCGGGTCCCATAACTGTCTACCTCACCCATCCTTAAATGACACTTGTCAAAAAATGTGCTTTTCAAGTTTATAAAATTCCAAACTTGGAATATACTAGAACATGTGTCAAGCTTGTAGAGGAATGGGATATACTATTACATAATAACCTTGAATATTCTCACTTATTTACACTAAATGCCACTGATCTCAAATGTCTATAAATAGAAGCTTTACAAGGCTTTTTATCACTTCTAAATTGAGAGAAAACTCCAGCACAAAAACAAAGATAGATACAAAATTTTCTCAAAAAAAGCCTTAGAAAATTAGATTAAATAAGGAGAAATTATGCCAAAATTACTCTAACCCTAATCTCTCTCTTTTTCTTCTCAATTCCTTTCAAAAATACCAAAATCAAACACCCAAATTCATAACCTAGCTCCTGCAAATTCAATAATCTCAAATCATAACCAAATTCACACCTAAACTCATAAGAAACCACATTGAACCTTTCAATTCCTATATTAATTATCTTCGATCAATTAATTTTTTGGGTGAATTCTTGCCCAAATTTTAAGGCTAAACACTTTTAAGAACATCATTCTCATTGATTCTCATCTCAATCTGGGGTTTGGAGCTTTGAATTGGAGTTTTGAAGGTAAAAAGTTGAAAATTCGCACTGTTCAGAGATGAACAACCGGATTTGGCCCATGAACAGCCAAACCGGCTATTTATGATCTAAATCCAACTATTGGTAACCCTCAAACTGGCTATTAGTGAGCCAAATCCAGCTAGACAGTCTCCTATTCTGGCCATCCATCCCTTTGCACTCCAAATGACTCTAATGATGGTTTTTAGGATTCCCAAGGGGTACATACTTGCTCGAGCATGATTCTAAACCTTTCTCTAAGATCCTAGGATGATGGAATTGATGATTTTTAATATATTTTTCTATTATTAAATGATTTTATAATAATTTTCCTTACATTTCTTCAAATTCCTCTTTAAATGCTTTATGTGATCCATGCTTTTATTTTTGAAAGATGATTGTGATTATGTTTGTTGATGTTTATGTGACTTCTAATTGAATGTTTTATTGGTTTTCTTTGTGATTTATTACTAATTTTTTAGTGGTTTGAGTCTTAATTGTTATGTTGTGCTTGTGTTGTTGATAATAAGAGTCTTGTTATTTTAATTATTATTTTGATTTCTTATTGACATTGTTTGTGATATTCTTGTTCTAATTTAGTGTTTTGATAATTTGTGAATTTTTTTTATTTTTTTTAATTGTGAACCATAATTTTTGCATCTTGTGAGTTTGTTATTGATTTACATATCATAATGCGCAAATGTTGTGTTCAAAGTGCTTATTGTTATAATCTTTGATACAAGTAGCATGGTTATGTGTCTTATTTTCAATTTTAGAATCTTGTGTGTTTTAATTTGAATACTGTATTTCTTGGTTGAGTAAATTTAGGGATTTTCATGTGTTGTTGATAATTAGTGTTTTAATTTTGCTTCTAAATGTAATTTTGTTTATTTGGTCTCTCCAGCTTAAGTAAAGTCCTGTCTCTTGTTGTTCATAGTCTTATTTAGTTAAATTATTTTTTAATGTTGTTTTATTGACTCTACTAACTTTTCTCTACTCTTGTCTAAGCTATATCATAAATCCTATACTAATTCTCTACTTCTTCCCCTATTTCTTTTACATTATTACATTTTCATACATTCATGTGCTTTTATGCATATCACTTGCTTGATGCATATAACTATCATGTGTATGCTTATTTTTAGATCCTCTAGATGCATACTTGCATGAATCCCGAAATTATATCACGTTGCATGCTTCCCGACTTACATCATGCATCATACTTTGCATGCACCTCAAATTTATTTAATGCATGTATGAGCATGCATTTGCATTAACATCATTATATATCTCTTGTTATCAATCTTAACATCTCGATCTCAAGCTACTAACTCTTACTAACTCCTACTAACTATTACTAAGATTTACTTCTATTGTCATTTACTTTACAAGTATTTCTTGTTATTAATTCTCAATTTATATTGTGTATTATTATATTCTATCAATTGCTACCATAATCTCAATCTCTACACTTAATCCTTATTTCTCTATATTTTTATATCTAATTTACATTTTTTATGTTCATTTTATTTTATTATTTTCTTCTCATCTCATTATTATTTGCAATCCTTACTCTCAATTTCACTTTCTTTTTATTTATGACCTTTATTGTTATGTCCTATCAATTATCATCTCCTCAATCTAATTCTCTTAATGTTTATGTTTTATATGCCAATATCTAATCTCTACTCCTTTTTCTTTATTTCCTTTAACTTATAATTTTATCATTATATATCTCATTTTATGTAATTATGTTTTATTTTGTTATAAGATCATCTTAATGGACTTACCTTTGTTTCTTATGCTTAATTTGTGCTTAATTTGGTATCATATATCAAAGATATACTAAAATATACCAGAAATAAACCAAATTGATTTTGATGTTTTATTGGTTAGTTAATGAATTTTTTATTTCCTTTGGTTAATAAATTAGCTTTTTCTTTGTACCTATTTCTCTACATTTCTTACCTTAAGTTTCCATATTTTTATGAATAAATGCTTCTCATTTTAATTTATGGAATTTTGCATTTTCTTTAATAAGAATCCATCATTTTCATTGTAATCAAATATGTTTTATTTTACTTTGTTTTTAATAAAATTAGCTTCTTTTTATGTTATTTGTGTTATTATCGTTGTTAATTATAAAAGTCCTTCAAATACAAGATTATGGATCACAATTTCTTTTATTTCTAATTTTTCATAATAAATGATTTGATTATGTATTCAATAATTTGTGATGTGAGAAATATCCATCCAAGGTGTAAAATTAACATTTTGAGGCCTAACTTGATGGAAACTCATATTGTGAATTCATGGTTCACATAATTAATCAAAAATTATTTTTGAATGCTTTTCTAATTCCTTTAATTGATTATTTTAATTTGTTTTTTAAGCCAATTTAATCTTTATTTTGGTTTGTAAAGTTATTTTTCTTTCATTTTTCAAATAAAATGTTTTATGGCCTCAAAATTCAGATTTTTAAGCAATCATTAAGAGGATGTTCACAAACGTGTCAGCCATTCTCATCTCTCATCTCTTTTAATTTATTGTTTTTTATTGGTTTTATTTATTTTGTTATTTTCATGTTTAGTATTTATTTTCTTATTTTCATGTTTAGCATGCTTATATTTGTCCATAATATGATTTTGCCATGATTGTCATGCTATAAATAAATTGTTTGACTTGTTACTTCTTTTTTGCCATGTTTACATAATTCCTTGTGTTATTATGTTTGCATGTTTATAATTCTATGCTATGATTGTGTGCTATTTCCATTACATGTAAATATGCCATAATTTTATGTTTTATACCATGTGTTTTATATTAGTTCAATATCTATCATGATCACACATCATTATAATATTATGTTCATACATTTTGCCATGCTCATGCATCATTTAATCATATTATGTACTTGTGCGTACGTATTATGTTTGCATTTGCATGTAGTGGTGGATGCTGAGTGACAACTCCCTATTTCTCTTGCTTGAGTAAATGGTTGTAAGTGCATTTATGCCAATAATGGTGACTCCACTAAGGATTGAGATGTTGATCCTGACATTTGTACATTTCTTCCAATTATGTATACTATTATAGACCAACTTGCATCATGACACTTCTGACACATGCACAAGCTTAAACAACTCCGATGGTGTCAAATTATGGTTCACCATGGCTCTACTTGACTCATGGGGTGATTATTTTGACATTGTCACTTTTAGCCTTAACTCAGTTCAAAAGATACTACCAGGCTCATCTGACTAGAGTATGTAACCCAAGTCCTTAAGGGGGGGCAGTTTTCTCTCAAGTTTGCAAAAGATGTCCGGACCCTCTAACCTTAGCCTATAACTCAAGTCCATAATAGAGGGCATATTGCTAAAGCAACCCTTAGCCTTTTACCTTAACTCACTCATGTAATGGCTCTAGTAATTTCCACTAGGATTGTACCATGTATTGCATGTGTATGCGAATTGGTGTTTATATGCTGTGTTTTGGTTTAAACTAAGTCCTTAGTAGCAGGTATATCTAATACTTTATTGACCAAAATCAAGTTAACCCTTGTTAGACTTTATATACCCATTTGAACTTGAAAGGTCAATGCAAACCAAGTAAATCTATCATGACACATTTGTTACATACTATTTGTTTTTTATGATCCAAAACAGTTTATACCATTTAGGTCATATGTCTTAAACATTATGACTTTTATAGTTATGACAGGCCAAATAATCACTTTGCACATTTATTTTATTGTTCTGCATTTTATTTTGTCATCGCCAACAGTTAAGAAATTTTTGTGATCTGTGTGATGAGACTAGTAATTTGCATGCTGATTGAATAATTTCGGCTTTGTTTTGCTCATAATAAACTATCATTTTGCATCAATATGCATTCAATAAACATGAAAGCTTACTTATCTAAGCTAAAGCTTCAATATTGCGGTCCAATGATGTAATCATCATTATTTATTATTTATCTTATCATTTAGAAATGCTTTATAATAATTCCTACGAGAGCATCAACTACATATATCTATTTGATCATTCACGATGCATCAATTATTTATTTTATGCTCACTTCTTATATGAGTGGATGAATGGATAGAATTGCATATAGTTGTGTTAATCTATGTTTTGCAGGTGTATTCTAGATTAGGACTAGATTTATGTTTCCGCACTTTTTTTTTCTTTTTCATATGTATTTACTAGGAAAGCCTTATAAATAATCATGTTGAATTTATTTTATTTTATGTTATTATCCTGTACTTGTCTGAATGTGTAATATATCAACTGTCATACCAAAAATAGGGTGCTGCAGTAGCCATGTATTGAGTATTATAATGAGAAATAGTCAAAAAGTAAATGCGATCTTCTGAACCTAGAATCTCTGCAGGGGACGATACTTGTTAAGTGACCCAATGTTGTCCCTTTCATCTTTTCCTGATTTTCTAAAAATCAGGTTGTAATTCTATAAACACAAAGCATCTCGCATCCCCCCGAGACTAACCATTATCCCTATCCCATAAACAAAATTGATGTCCCATTCGGTAAAGTTGCTATGTCCTTTGGATCAAAAAATACAAAGCCTTCCATGAGAGAGAGAAGGCAGGTCACTCACAGATATATAAAGATTAAAATTCTAGGTTTGTTATGTCTTAATAACCAAATATAGTTATCTCAATATCACAGTTTTACTTCATGAGATTACTTGGTTTAAAATATTTAAGAACCATGAAACTTTGTCCAAATTAAATTATGCATGTAAACACAAATCATCTTTGTATGTTAATTTTCCTTTTTTAATAGTCACGAGCCAGTTCATCCCCTGATGATGTTCTGATAAGCCCCACCTAGGAAAGAAATTAAACGACCACCTATGTGGGAGAAATAAGGTTGGAAGGGACTTTATTTACTTTTGTGTGTTTTATTTATGATTATTTAAACTGCATACACATATACATTCATGCATTTTATTCATTCATGTATTATTACAATGCATGGATACATGCTAATACATGTACAGTCATCATAGGTAATCCCCAAAGTGTCTCAACATCACATTTTGGTTGGAGGAGAGAAAAGGTATATTAGCCAATTTAATTATAGAGGGTTCATCACAACCTGTTAGAATGGAAGAAGGTGATGAGTTGGTTAATGAAAGGGTGAATGTGTACATTCAAAATAATTTAGGTCAATTATTGCAAGTTGCTAAAGAAATTGAGAGACCTACATATAGTGCAGTGCCAACTCCACCACATTAAGGAGAGGCTAGTGAAGAAGAGGTTATTGTTGTTGATGAGACTGAGGATTAAATAAAGACTTATGAGACTTAGAAGACACAACCTAAGGGAAAGACACCAGTTATGAATAATCCAGTTAATGAGGAAAAGAAAGTGATGATGGAAGAATACACTCAGACTATAAAACAACTTCAAAGGTTGCAAACTCAAGTGAGGAAAACTTCCACAAGTTTTGATATTGATGAATTTGCAACAATTTTTAGGTGTTCAATATGTGATTAATCATGGCGAATGTCATTCCTCATTAAGCACTCCCTCATAGTCCTTCTTTGGCCTCTTTCTTATTGGTAGAGTGGAGTCCTAATCATTACAGGATCTCTAGCATTTATCCCATTACTAATTTATAGTGGATCAACAATGTTGCCACAATTACCTCCATTGTTCCCTTGTCTAACTTCTTCGTTCTCTATAATTTATCTAGCTTGTTGCTCATACCTTCCTCTTGCCCTCAATCTCCAAATCAATTTTAAAGAAGTTCTCACATCTTGGTGTTGCACTACGAGTTCTTTGCATAAACTATAGAAGTTAGAACTGAAAAAAAAATAAAGTTTAAATCAAACAATTCCAAGTTACTACTAATATTAACAAAACTATTTCCCACCAACGACACCAAAAACTTGATTGGGGCTAAACACAACTATAAGAATCGCTCAAGTAATATAGCAAATAAATTATGAGTATCGTTCCCATAAAGATTAGTTGTCAAATACTAATTCACTAAGTTAACTATTTGTCTAAACAAATCATTGAAATTCAAAGTTTAAAACCTTAAATTAAAACTGAATATAAACTTAAGAATAAAACTAATTTAAATTGAAAATTCACTTTTCACTTTGGATTTTTTATATTAATTAACAAACCTTACTTAACCTAATCTAAATTTTTCCACATGATACTTACTAATGATCTTATAACTATCTCTTAAGTAATTAAAAGATAATTTAATTAATTAAATTGCTAATTTAAACTCATGGACTCTTGCCTCGCTAAGCCAAACTAACAAATCTTTAACTGAATTTAAGCATAATGTAATTCATGCCATATTAATTATTCAAAAGTTCTCTCAACTCAATTGAATTTAATAGACTTTAAACTAGATCCTAAGTCATTAATCTCCTCTCGATCTCAAAATAACTTATGTAAATTTTCAAAGTAAACTTTAAACACAAAGCATGCATCACCTCTTGGTCTTAACATAACTTGACCCTAACCATACATTGAATATCATAAAGCACAAATTTAAAATCCATGTGTAAGAAATCAGAATTCGATTAAGTAAAAAAGAAAGTTAATTAATACATCCCCAAAGCTACTAAGATCATTCCTCGTACATAATAAAAATGTAGCCTAACATGTTTATAAAAACAAAAATAAAAGTAAAAGAAATCTTAGCAACATAATGAAAAAAATAAAAATTAAGAAAAAGAGAATATGGTCTTTAATTCTTTAATATGTAGAGCTCCTTCAAATGCTAAAAATCTCCTTGCTCGAATCTTTTCAAAACTTTGACTTTTAACGCAAAAGTAGTGAATGAATAATGTAGAATGATGTTGTAAGTATATCTTCCCCCTTGGTCTAATAGCCTCTTATATGCAACTCAAATTCATCCTTTATCAAGTTGGAATGGAATTAGGTTTTGAATAAACCAAAACCTAATTTAAGTGGGAAACTTATACAACCCTTTGCTAGTGACACAACTTCAATCAACGCTTAGTCTTCGAAAACCAGTTGAATCAGCTCTTGTTGTCCTTATAAACGTTGTAACCCAATCTCTTAACTTCTTAAAACATTTTGAATCATGTCATTTTGACCTCTTTAGCTAAAGTTGTGGCCAAAACATTGAAGAGTGCTCCAGTACAAATTCATTCGGGAATGACTCCATGACTGTGTTGTTCAAGTTCACAGCCATGCACTTAATTCTCCATAGCATCCAAGCACCATCACACGGTTATGCTATCAAATAGCATGGTTATGAACCTATGGCTAGTCTCAACTTCTTGCTTCCAAACTTGTCCACAATGCAGTTGCACCGCACAGCCTTGCGGTCTTCTAAACTAATTTTTCTTGCTTAAAATCAACTAATTTGACCCTCCTTTAAATATTATTCAAACTATAAAATACCTTAACATAAGCATAAAAACACCTTAAACACATCTAAAAACATTACCAAATTGAACCAAACATTACCAAATTGAACCAAACATAAAACTAAACCTAATCTATATGAATTATGCAAAATTAATGAATAACTGAATAAAATCTTAAATCAACATATTTTTAACCATTTTAACTAGAATAATCACACTTTAAGAAGTAAAAACCAATTAAATATTATTTCAAAACAAATACAAAATATGCATTTATCACATATATTTTTTCTTTTGGCCAAAAAAAAAATTATTTCATTATGCTCAAGCAAGCCACATGTTCCACCATTATTAATAGGGTGAATTAGTATTTATATCTTGTAGTTTTCTATATTATACTATTTAGTTCATGATATTTAAAATTTATATTAACTACTCCTTCTATTTTGTATAATTGTACTATTTACCTATTCCATCAAATTTTTCATTACAATTACCGTTAATTGATATGACATTATCAATTTGCCCCTCTATTTGAATGTATAATGTTATTTGCTCCTAAGATTTATAAAATATATTTTATTTTTTTAACAAAATTTATGTTAAAATTATCATTAATTAACCGTAAAAATGATAATTTTTAATAAAAATATTTTAATAGAAATAAAATAGCTAATTTTAACTTTAATATAATCATAATTTTAACTAAATAATAATTAATTGCTCCCAATCTTAAAATATATTTATTTAAATGTTAACTTAAAATATTTATGTTGCATAAAAATTAACGAAGTAAATTCTCTTTTTTAACTTTAAGATTTGATTTTTGTAAGAATTGTTAGTTTAGATTATTGTATACATAAATTATATTTATGAATAAACATAATAATTCTAAATAATTTAATTTGTATATCCAACAATTGAAACTAGTAACTTAAATAAATAATTAGATTTTAAAATTAAAAATAGAATTGATTTGATTAAATTTTTTTATGCAACATAAATAACTTAGCATAAATTTATTTTAATAGAATTAGAATATTTTATATAGAATAGAATATATATATATATATATATATATATATTTTTTAA